>OMLM01011578.1:19316-53995 GCA_900302695.1 Helostoma temminkii | reverse complement strand
GGGAAGTTTTAATGTTTTAATATTTCATTACATTAAACGTGTATAAGTAAATTATTTTGTTAAATTATTATTTTTTACTTAATTTTTTTTCATATACTGTATATTTATTGTACTTTTGTATTTTTTGTGTGCCTTATTATATCGTCCACTGCTGTACCACAGAGTACCCACACTGTTGTTGTTGTGCTCCCACTTGCAATGTCAATAACGTATTTTCGATTCTATTCTATTATGCAAATGAACTTCCACATATTGTCTTGAATTTCACTTAGACCAACCTCAATTAATTAATTGATGACAGTTTGTTTTGTAATTATTTTGAATTTTCTATCCAGGTTTCTTTGCACATCTTAGACTTTTTATGTTATAATTTCAATTTATCTTTTTCCCATTTTTTTATGGATGAAACAGACTTCCATATGTACCTAATAAAGTAGCCAGTAAGTATAAACTTTTGTGTAAATCTAGTCTTTCAAGCTATAGGAGCTACTAATAATTAATATGATGTACTGTGCACCTTGTGTATGGATCATGATTTTTTGTGACCATTGGTCTTAAATCAAAATATATTGAATTAACAAAAAATATAAAACAGAGAAATGATGCAAATGCTTAAATTTGAGAAGCAGGAAAAGAACCTGCAATTAGATTAGTTTTCATTCAGCTCTGCTATACAGTACTTGTACTTTTGTACTGTACAGTGGATAATACATAATCTCAACTCATATTCTTTCTCTCATATATATACACACACACATATATATATTTACTTTTTTGTTTTTTTACAAATAAGTTATTTAGCATTAAATTCATTCAGAATGCAAACCATATATCCTATGAATATCCTGCAGAAGAAGGAGCTGAATTTAATCTGAAAGGCAGGAACAAAGCGTTTCAGCAGCGGTTCATCAGCTGGTGATGATTCCCAGAAACACCAAGACACTGCAGAGACGGCAGCGTGAAGCATCTGGTCAGACTCCACATCAGCGTTTGATGATAGTCTAATAGATGACATGGACTCTCTGACTCATTCATTTCTAACATTCATCTATTGAATTTCCATTTCAGTCAGTCAGTCTTTCTTGTCCCATGTTATACAAAAAAAAGAAAATAACAGTTCAAGTGGTTCCTGCAGGAAACGTCTCCAGTGGTTATTATACATACACTGTCAGCCACTTTAGTAGCCAGATACATACGATTCTTTCGGGTAATGCTTTTTCATTACATTCCTCCTTGGCCTCAAGCCTCAGACAGATTGTTATGTGTTTTTGCTTAGCTCTGGTTCAACACTAGTACTTCAGTCATTTCTTCTGGCTGCATGATGCTCCCTGTTGTAGTGAGGCTTTTTGTCGAGGAGGAAAAGGACACAAGCTTAGAGGGACATGATTAGTGTGTACGGGCTAAATCTTTGGCCACCCTCAGTTCACCACAATACTCTGCCAGAAAGGGTTTTGGCAGCCAAGAGGATTGATATGTGTTTGTCCTCATGAATTATAGATCCTCTTTTTTAAATCAGTGTATCAGGGCAGTTGTTCCATCATGAATGCAAACATGTTTAGAGTCTCAGGGCCTCTCCTGCTCATTGTTGACTTCAATATGTGCAAAGTACACATACACCTACTCGAACAAATAGATTCCTTGACTTGTGTTTTTAAAAACCCCAACTCCAAAAATGGTGTAAAAGGGACAGATACAGGTTCAGGCAATATGCAACAAGGAATTAAGCAGGAGAACAAAGGCTGGAAAGTCGCACACTGTGAACAGGTAAGCTGACAATCTGGCCGAGTGCTGGTGCTGGCAGACCTGCTTATAGAGAGAGTGGCACAGGTGGACATAGTTAGGCTGATATATATGGGTGAAACAGATAGGCACACGGACCGGAGATAGTCCGGAAAGGCTGGAAAAGTAACTGGTACAAACAAGGAAGAGCTGGAAGAACATTTAACAAGAAATTAAGTTAATTGACAACAGGTAAGTAACTTGATTAGGTACGAAAAGAGCATCTTCTCTTGTAAAGCACTTTGTAACGAATGTTTTGAAAAGTGCTCTATAAATAAAGCTTATTATTATTATTATTATTATATTATTATCTTAAAGGCGATCTGAAGTTAAGATGGTCAGAGGTTCCCCAATCTGTGAAAAGGTGCATCTATCTAGAAATGATAAATGTCAGAATAATGGATCCCAGGACTGTTGAGCAGTTAGAATTCTACATCAGGACAGAATGGGACAAAATTCCTGTCCACCACGTTAAACTTTTGAGATTAGTTGCTGCCATCAATTTCAAAAAATGATTATTTTCTAAAATTGGTACATTTAACATTTGATGTTTTCTATACAATATGAGTTTATGACAATTGTAAATCATTGCATTCTGTTTTTATGTACATTTTACACAGTGTCCTAACTTTTTTGGATTATGGGGTGTAGTTTATGAACTTGATAAAACTGATTCTGCTCTTTTATTAGCCTCCACAAACGTGTCAAGATATGCCTTTAAAGCTATTTCATCTATTAATCAGTACAAAAACAGGTGTGTGTGTGTGTGTGTGTGTGGCCCTACAGGGGTTATGTACCGAATTATCTCCAGTCTTTGCACAAAGCTAAGTAGTTGGGTTAGTGTTGCTGAACATGACTGATTTCAATATTTTCATCTTGGCAATGCAACAAACAAATTTATTTCCAAAATAGTTTTTTTTTTTAGAAAGCAATTTCTCACAAGTCAGTTTTTAAATAACATAATGTTTGATTATCATCTGATCTTTCGTTGAAAGAGACCACAACCTCACCTTAAACCTGCTTTGTCAACTTCATTTTAGCAGACAAGGGGGAGTGAACTCCTTGCATCTTACCTTCTTATCTCACAGAACCACACTTCCAGCTCAAACGACAGAGGTATTGGTATTGGTTAGATAACCAAAGCAGTGCTGTTGGCTGTGTTCATTCAAACTTGGTCACTTGTTTGCATGGGGACAAGAAGGCTGCAGCAGTAAGCCTGCAAAAGGTTTGCCAAGGCACAAACAGCACTGATGGATATGTCACCAGAGGCTCTGCATTGCAAGTTTGAAGAGCACTTAATTTTGGGGCAGGCTATGGTAACATGAATAATGGTGATTTTTCAATTGATTGTTCTTTCAGTTTGCTGTAACTTCTTAGTCAAGTCATGTTTGGAGGTATCTGGTATTGTAGTCATACAGATATAAACACATTGTTTTCTAGCCAAGATAAAGCAACATTTCTATTTTTGGGATTGGGATTTCTTTTTATCTTGGTTAAAATAACAAGGTTCAAAAAAATTTTACCATCCAGCAAAGGAATACGTAGGCTACCAATTTGCTACCAATGCACAGCTGTTTCAGCGTTTCATGAAGACCAATTGAAGTAACCCTCCAAGCTCCGCGGAGATAAAAAATGCAATAGCCTTTTCAACAAACAAACTACAAAGTCTAACAGGCATCCAGAAGAAAACACTGAAATTCAACAATACGACTCTTTCAGGGTGGCCTCAACTGTTGTTTTCCTCCTTATTTATTTCAAGGACAGAACCGTGTATGTTGTATAGAATGTGAAGCTGCCTCAGGCAAATGTGTGATGTGCATTAATGGGATATATAACATTTGATTGCATTTAGATTGCAAAATGGCTGACATGGCAAAGCAAACATTGGTTTCCTTTAATTTTACAGTATAAGTTGGACAAGCTTAGGTATCCTCAGGTCAGAACACTCACACTAGGAAAAATAGATGACAAGATTAAAAAAAAATGCTTATAAATGTTCTTGGAAATACCATAGTTACCATGATAGTGACTTAAAGCTCATCCTGAACATTAAAGTTGAGAGACAACTGACAATCATGCTGCAGTATATCAACAAATGTGTGCTTCGTGGAGGAAGCATCTGAGCAGAGTGACTAAATCCAGCCTGTTTTGGAGTCCACTGGAACCACTCGAAGACTCACGTCACTTTAGAGCCAATTATCAGAAACACACACAAGCTATATACTTCATGTTTGGTCCCATGGGTCTCTTTGAGGAAGCAAAAGCACTGAAAAGGAAAAATATGGGCCCGGTGTTCTCACAGAACTGCAAGGACTACCTGAATTTTTCAGGAAGCTGCATGTTAATAATCATTAATGTATGTAAATATATTAGTGCTAGTCAGTCCACAGGGAGCATACGGATGAACTATGGCTGTTTGAAATGTGTGTATGTGCCTTAAGGGTGTACACATATTGTATGGTAATTCTGTTATAGTAAAATGTCTAGTTATTTGGATTTAAACATATCCAAAACTGATGACCCATAGACATCAGCAGGTGGCACTGTCCTTGTGATGCATGCCATCAATCTGGTCTTATGTTTGTTGCCAGTGAGAATGTTTGGAGGATTCTGCTAAATCATTTATTGCAGTGTGCACTGTATTCAAGGACAACATCAGAGCCAAGAGATTTTTTTAAGTCACCTGTTTCTGAGAGTATTTATAAAAAACTACACAGTGGATAAGTATCACTGAGCAGGTAGAATGTGCTTATTTTGATTAGGTTCAGAAAGATTCCTCTTATCGAGAGAGAAAAAAAAGGGAGGTCCTACAGTTTCCAACAATCTCCCATATGTTAAGATCTACACTTAAGAAAAATAACTTATTCCTACTTAGTTGAAGAGCTGCCCTAAAATGACTATCAATAACTATCTTTCTATCTTGATTAAATGTAGGAACA
This sequence comes from Helostoma temminkii, assembly GCA_900302695.1. Taxonomy (NCBI): domain Eukaryota; kingdom Metazoa; phylum Chordata; class Actinopteri; order Anabantiformes; family Helostomatidae; genus Helostoma; species Helostoma temminkii. The sequence goes on along the minus strand of OMLM01011578.1, from coordinate 49,277 downwards.
GGTGTGTGTCTAAGCCTAGCCTTAGTTTGGTTGATTTATTAATTTATACAGTAATTCAAAGTTGGGTTTGACTTAAAAATCAGCATGATTAGAACATACAGAGGTAGGGACTAAATTCAACACCAACATTTCACGGTTCACACAGAATGAAGTAGTGTGAAATTCCACCATGACTGATTTCTATAAACAAGATTTGGAGAGCGTTAACTCAAACAATGCTTGCTGGGAACATAATTTAATGAGTTGAGTGAACTCCAGGAAATTAATTAAACTCAATTTTAGTAGTGTTGGGCAACAATTAAAAATTAATTGCATTATGTAAAAGTAGTGTAGAGCACACTTCTTGTACTCTCATTTTAAGTTCTGATATATGAACAAAAGTGTAATGTTTAGTTTGGAAACTAAAAGGGTAATTTTTATTTTTATTTTTAAACAGCAGTATTCCTTTCACACAGTAGCAGTTAAAATATTTCTTGTAAATTTTTATTTTAATATTAATGTAATTAAAATCAAATGACATGTCATCATTCACCAGACTACCCTGGTTATTCTCTGTGGGTATGAGTGAGTGTGAGTTTGACCTGAGGAAAAGAGGATATGCATTTAAATTAACACCAAAACAAATTGATCTAATATTTGTCAAAACTATCCTTATAATTAGTTTGTATGTTTGACACATTGTCTAGCAGAAGCACTGGGCGCATTTAGTCAACAGCAGCTCACCAGCCAAACGCTCTCACTGATTGAGACGCGTGATAACACATTAACGTGTCAACTGGCCCAGCCTGAAATTTTAAGTTAAAATACAAGTATGAACAACTAATGTTTCCAAGTTCTGACAATAAGAAAATTTAAGTAAAATTAGCTTGAAAATATCAACCTTATATCAGGAACAGGGTTTGAAAGAGGCCACAAAAGCAGACCCAGACAAGTAGGGAGAAATAAACTAAGAATTTTAATAACGGGAAATTGTCGCAACAGGAAAGAGAAACACAAGCAATGATCACAACTGAGAATCATTCCACAAGGAGGAAAAAGGTCTAAACTGAACACACATATACAAAAATTAGACTAGCAAATACTGCGATATAAAACTAAAGCTCAATGACTGAACAGAAAACTAAACTAACAGGTGTACGATATTATCAGACTAAAGAAAATAACAAGAACTAAAGGAGTCTAGAAAACAAGTGGAAGATACAAAAAAACAGAACCAAACACTCTCCAGAAAACAATAACCAAAGCAAAGACTGAAACCAACTAAAAGAGTTAAAGACCAAAATAACAACTGACAGAGAAACAAAAAAAAGTAACGGGGCTAACCAGAGCTATGAGTCCAGAACAGAGTGGCAGGGATGCTGAGTAATTGTCCAAAACTAATCAGCAGAGCCACAAGAACCAGATTGAGCGTAGTTAATAAACTGACCAGCAGAAATCACAGGAGAGCAAACTGTCCAGAAAACAGGACATGACATTGTTTGAAAATCCAGCAAGTGTTAGCTAGAAACTGAGGGTATTTATGGAAGTGAACTTGATTGCACATGCATGTGATAGGGAAGTGGAAACAGGTGTGTGCATGTGTGTCCGAGCAGGAGGTGTGGTCAGGTAGGTGTGTCTGTGTCTGGAAGGCAGAGCAGGAGGTGTTGTCAGATGGGAGAATGCAGGGGTATGATGGAGAAGGTGTGGCCAAGTGGATAATAGAGTGAGTGACAGCAGACAGATCAGGGAGACGGGCAGAAGACAGACAAGACTGAAATATGACAGAGGTTTTTTATGTTAATAAAAAATATTAGCTGATTCAACACAATTCCCAGATGAGAATTTACAGTATAGAGAAATTTTAAAAATGCAACACAAGATAGAATATTTCCATAACATTCATCACATAACTGATAACAATAATATCTAATAGAAACTGCTGTGGGAGAGTCCTGTGCTTCGTCCACCCCAGCCTCCTTCTGACAAACTCTGAGGGTATAAATACTTGGTGGTCCTCCAATGTTCAGGATCTGTAACATCATATTTTACAGGAAGGAATAACTAGGTGATACAGACTATATTTGACTATATTGATGTAAATAAGGGAGGCAGGAGATGGAAGTAAAGCTTTATGTTTGAGAATCACTAACTCTGTTGTTGGTTGTGCTGGATCTGTCAAACTAACTAAGCCATCATAAGCCACACTGGGATGTCAACTGACCTAAATGTATTTATCACTCACAGCTAAACATGAAGAAGTGATGGCTTCATAACATGAGGAGCCATAAGGAGACTGGAAAATGTCCGGCCATTTGGCCGTATTAGTGATACGCTGCATGTATCTGGGGTCTGTGTGATCTTAATCCAATACTGGGATCCATAATCCCCAGCAGGTTTTTCAACTAAACAATGATTAATATAGATTTGGTTGTTGTTTGTTTATTATCTGAGTAAATGTCAATGGTCAGTTTCAGGACAAATGGAAGCAGAACAAATAGAGCTCTAATTCCCTCTCGCTCTCTTCTTACTTCTCTGCCAAAGCACTGAGCCTCAGACAGAAAGCTGCTGCTGTCACAAAATGTCCACTTGAAGCACTTCACCAACTCACGCAGATGTAAAAACATGCACATGCTACCCATCCAGTGTGCAATGTACGCACTGTTGCAGACCAACGATTTTGTGCTAAGCCATCAAACAGTAGCATATGGTTGGAGGAGATGGTTGTTAAGCTCCTTCTGTTTCAACAGTGCTACCAAACGCACTGCTTGTAATGATATGGTAATATTCTGAAAACATATTTATCCCAAGAGCATTTTTGGTTTTTATTTCTAGTAATGTTTTGTGCCATTATCTGGAAGTTACAACTCAGTTATATCGTCAGCTTGAGACGTCAAGCTGCTACCTCCTCATCAGTGTCTCCAAATACCAAATGATGCTTGTGTTCATTTTCCTGAGCCTGGTATCTTAAGATAATAATTTTAATTATAATGGCATTTCGCTGCATCAAATATTGTTGTGTTGTGATTATAACTTAAAATGTCAGCACATTCTCATAGACATCCCAGAGGAGAACAGCTCAAGTGACAGATGAGACGAGAATGCCAGACAAAGGGTACATACAATAATATTACCATTTCTGTTCATCAAAACTAAGGTCATTAAGTCATCACAGTGTGATTTTTTGTTATTGTTTTGGTTTTATGGCCCACGACTGTAATATTTTGCTTCCCGATAGAACTCCTCAAATGAATTAATGCTGCTGAGATTATTAGATCAGATTTGATTAATGTTACACACACAAAACAAGTACAGGAAGACAATTATGCTAAGAAAGTAATGAAGGGAAGCCTAAAGGTATTAGCAGCTACAGCTATTCAGGAATGTATCACACAATGTGACTGGCAATTAATTATGCAACACGGAATATTCTTTGTATATTGTGTTTCACCAAGTGAAAATTTGCTGAATCAGAATCGTTATGTAGGAAATTTGCTTTAGGTCGTTGGTAACTTTTAACGACAGCAGAGAATATATTCAACAGTAAACGAAGACATAAGAATAATATAGAAAAAAAATGCAATGTGTCTAAAACAATCCCTTGTGTGGTGGTGTTGACATGTATGGTACAATATGAGTTGCTGCAATTTAAGTTGTTAATAACTGTGATGACCTTCATGGAAAAAATTACATTCCTATATAACTAGACTGCAATCACATATATGTTTTGTGAGGAACATAATTGCAACCAGTTTATGTTTTCTGTTAACATAATGATCATATATTCACAATCAATATAAATGACAAGTCGCAAATACGTAGTTTGATATTTTTCTCAGCCAAAATACCGGATCTACAACATCCCTTAGGCCAGTGGTTCTCAACTGGTCTGGCTTCGCGACCCACCATCACCCCTTAACGACAAGCTGCGACCCAAATCGAGGACATTTTTCAACTTCTCAAATGTATTTAATCATAAGGCTGACATAACAATCAACAACATGTCAGTAACAGCCATTTTACAGAATCAGTTTGTGTTTTCATGCAGAATACATGAAATAAAAAAGTGCATTTAAAAAGACGGAAATCATGTAGCTTTAGCTGAGAATATTGGCTTACTGAATCTATGACAATCAAAAATTCTTTCTTCAGTAGCAGCAGGCTGCTTTCACACATGCACTGGACTCCTGACTTTTTCCAGATTTTACTCGGGTGAGCTGTGTGAACGCAAACATTAGAATCAACCTGCACAGACATTACCCAAACTTTCTCCTGCCAGCCCCCTGGTACAAAATCTATGTAATGTCTGTGTGAGCCAGGGTGTGAATACAGCCATTAATTCTCCAGGTATTCACAGCGAGAGAGTAGATGTCAGTAGATCTGCTCAGCACAACACCATTAAAGATAGTAAATATCAGCTTTCTGCTGTTTCATCACACTTCTCTCCTTCATGAAACCGACGTTATATACATCAGTGATTCTCAACTGCTGGGCCGCGACCCAGAAGTGGATCGCAAGCCTTTTCCTGGGCAAATTTATTTTATTTTATTTTATTTTATTTTGAAAGGGATTTTTTATGAATTGGTGAGCTGTCTGTTCACCCTCCTTAACAACAGGTGGCGATAATGCAGTGTAATGCTAATTGACACCCGCCATTTCCCAGCATAGAAGAAGATCTGCAAAGTTTGTTTTCATGTGCTAATTGAGCATGGCGAAATGCAAGTAGGACACCAACTGCATGAGATAAGGATTTTCTTACAATACAATGTCTTTCAGTTTTTGCCTACTGATAAGGTAATCAGAAAAAAGTCAATTTTGTATACTTGAATCTTTGTGAATTGTTCTTTTTGTTTATTTTGTCTGTTTACAGCATCAAAACAGAGCCAATCACATAATTAGAAATTATGTGTAATGTATATCAGTGGTTCTGAACTGGTCTGGTTTCGGGACCCTCCATCATCCCTTAATGACAAGCCATGAATTCACAATTAACAAAAATTCAAGTGTACAAAATTGACTTTTTTTCTGATTACCTTATCATTCAGAAATACCAACACAGTATGAAACGCTGGTATAGCATCACTGTCTGACCAAGGACACTCTAGCAGACACTTGCTGATGCTGCAGTTTGAACTCTGGTACTCTAGTTGAAGGGCACAGTCCACAAAGTCCCTGAGCTGCCCCAGTGTACTGTGGCATCATGCAGAACCTCAAGCCATTCAGCCAAAAGCTAGTGGTCAGTATTAAAAAAAAACACATGGATCAATGTATGTTTAACTTTTTCTGTATTTTTATCCCTCTGTGTGGCAGTCACAGACAGAACAGGCATTAAATACAGTGTATGTGCTGAGTTGCCTTCATTGGGGCAGCTGGGTGAAAACAAGCATTACTGCTGAACTGTCATTATATTCCTTCCTGCTGTTTACCCTCTGTTCTTATTACACTGTGTTGTACAATACCTGGTTACATTGTGAGCAGTAGGCTGCACCTCATGGATTTCAATTTAGTGTTTCTAGAAGTGCAGCCACAAGCATCTAATAAAACACTCAATCACATTCAATTGGGTGAGGATGACTCTCCACCTGAGGAGCCTCTGGTGCTGCTGTCCTCCTGACCATCATGACACAGGCATTACCACTACCTGGGTGAATGGTTTTCAATGCAACTGAGCTTCGCCAACTTTTAGTATGTAAATTGACCTCCGTTTCTGCATAAATGGGAAGGCGCTAAAACCATTTCAGACGCAGAGTCAGATGAGGTAGCAGTGAATCTACTGCAAGCTGCCTTCAGATGTTCTAACTCTGTATCTTAAGCTTCAACCCAGCCACACCATTAAGGCCGCTTGTACAGAACTCCAGATGTCAAGTGTCTGCTGATGAAGCCATTTTGGCAGGAACAGTGTTAAGTGAAGATGAATGGTGTCAGTACGGATTCCAAGATGCCGGAGTTTATTGAACACTTTCATTTCAAATATAATGAATGCTATGTTGCAAAAGCCAATGGTTTAAACAAAACTGACCAATAAAATGTTCCTGCAGTGCTTGTCAGAAATTTTGAAACATTTTTCGACAGTGGTACAGATCTGTAGCTCCAGCTTGCGCTTCTATCGCTTTAGATTGTGAGAGTTGTAAGTGGCAATGTTTTCTGAATCTTAACCCAAACTCTTAATGTATTTACAAAATCCTCACAGACTCCTTTTACCGCTGGATACTGTAATTAAATTATCTGATCTGCAGATCTTAGATTTGACCATGGAAATGTGAACCGTAGCTCACATTACCACAGCAAAATACACTGTTTACACAGTTTAACGTTACATCCAGCTGTGCAAGAGGGAGAAAACATGTTGTATCAGCTGCATTGATAATAGGAATAATGTCATCACATTTATTATTTTCCTTTATTATTTTCCTGCTAAAGCAGTACATTTGTCTGAATGCATCAGACAAGTTCAGAAGTTGTAATGTTAACTGTTACTACATGAGAAACACTGTAAATGCTTTTTCCAATGTCACGTCATTATAAGATTAGCATAAGCAATGAGTATTTGTTACTGGAGCACTAACTAGCTGTAGCTAATGTGTACAGCTACTGAACAACTGTGTTTGATTTAAGAGGAGTTGACCACAGGATCGCGTTAGGAAGAAATAATTAAAGGCCCCACATCAAAATGAAATGATCCCTATATGGTCTGCTATTCTTTTAGTTGCAGTTAGCACACAAATGTCATGAAGTTTTCAATACAGATGTTATTTCTCTTGCCAAAATGGCAGCAGCTACATTCTAGGATTGCTGAAAGTTTAGCCGATGTACAAAATAGGGACTTTGAAGGTTCCCAGTGGTCGGAGGCACTAGGAAAAAAGCCTCAGGGCAGGAAAGGAGGAAGGGTTAATAAGCCTGGGGGGTTGATAAGAGCAAGGACAGTCTATTTGTGACAGTGCATTTTTGAGATAAACCAGGGGTTTTATGAGCAATGTATGTAGGTGAATTTTTTCAGTCTGTCTAAGCCAACGTAATTCTTCTTTGTCAGAGAAAAACTTAAAATCACCCAATAGGAAAAAGCAAAAATGCATTAGAATGGCAGACATACTGTCCAGACTTTATTCAGATAGCATGTCCTAATTCCATTAAAAGGAACAAAGAAGTCTACACAGCACATCCGTCATCATAAAGTACTCCTGTTTTATACATCAATTATAGAGCCGTAAGACTCCACATAATAAAATACTATATAAACTTCCTACTGAGGCTTTTTTCAGTCATTCATTTTCATTTACAGTGTAGACCTTTAGTTGACAAATTCCAGTGGGACACAGCAGCAGAATGAGCTTCGCATTCTGCAGTAGATCATCATCTATAAAAGAAACAATACTAAAAGGTCAACAATTACAACCTCAGCTCTCACTGAACAGCTCTGTGACAGAACGGTGAAAGGCTGAAGCAACAAAGTGGAAGAAGAGTGAAGACGTGGAGAAGAAGATGCGTTTCTGACGAGGGCATGTGAGAGCAAGCAGAGACAAATTATATGGAAAAGGTGCAGGGGATATGATTCAGTGTTTGGAGGAAGGAAGACGACGGCAGTGACTCCTCTATTAGAACTGAAATTGGAAGGTCACTCCACCAGTCTAAGATGTGTGGATCGATGACCCGACAGGTGCAAGACAGAGGAGTCAAGCAAGAGGCAGCATACAAAACATAAATGTGTTGGCTTGTGCTAGAACCTAAAAGGTTAAAATACAGGATCTTAATCTGAACAAAAAGAGGAGTTCTGCTTTTGTTTCAGCACTCATGATGCATAATTAGAATATAAATAAAGATTATGATGATTTAACTTTTGAAGCTGCCTACACAAAATGCATTTTTTAAATCAAAACATCTTTTATACATTTTACAATGTTGCAAAACTCTGAGCTGAACAGAAACCCAACCCAGGAAAGAGATAAGTGAACTGGAGTGTTTGTACTATATATACTGTAATCATTATGTTGTGGGTCGCCATATTTTTTGAGTGAATGAAGTTTATTAAGGCAAAGTTAATTGCAGAAGTTGGTTAGGGAAGATTTAAAGTGTGCAATATAACGTGTTATGTCCACAGCCCCATGTGAGGTTGGGCTTAGGCAAGAAAAGCTCGTAGGTTAGGGTTAGAGAAAGACTATATACTTGTTCAAATTCTAAAACAGATTTGTAATGTGGCTGTTAAATTTTTCTTTATTAAACAAGTTCACAAAATCTCCATGACCTTAACCTTGCTGTAAGTGTCTGAACCAAAAACACATTTGTCATTGCAGTTAGTTGTGAAGAAGCACATTCTTCAGGAGACTGGGATTATGGAGGATGTTTATATGAATGATACTAATAACTAACAAGGCAAAAAGACCCCTACTGTGACCAACACTGAGACCAGCCAGCTGATACACACCACACCACAGTGACTCTTGGGATGCTTGGCTACAAGATGAATACAAAGGATAAGGAGCAATGTCGTCCATGGAGAAGAAGATTAGAGACTAAGAGCAAGGCAGCATGAAGGGAAGTTAGCCAGCTGTCAGAACTGCAGAGAGGTGTGATGAAGGCCCTACCTAAGAACTGCAGCAAGCTCTAAGTATCCGAGACCTGAGAAACTGCCAAACAAAGACTCACAGCCTTGGCTAGCTGCCTGAAGAGATACAGAAGTAAACAGAATAAACCAGATGTTCTCCAGTGAACCATAGAAAGTGTGCTCTCAGTCACACGGTAATAACATGATAGCAGATCCACCAAGACAGGAAACTGAACAATACTGGAAAAACATATGGGAGAGGGAGGCATCGCATAACAACAATGGTCCATGGATAATATATGTAAAAGCAGAGCACAGCAAACTCCCTGAAAAGGCTCCAGTAACTGTCACAATGGCAGATATCCAAGATAGAGTCTCAAGTATGAAGGACTGGAAGGCTCCGGGCCTGACATGATCCACGCTTACTGGCTGAAAAAGCTAACTGTGTCATGTATTTGGGTCTTTTGCTTTTGTTTCTTTGCCTCCTGTCTGTTTTCCCCTGCATTCACCTGGCCACTCCCTGCTCCCAGCTCTAGATACGTCTCGTCTCGTCTCATTGTTCCCAGCTGCAGCCACTTACCTCATCATGGACTCTGCATATATTCCCTCTTCTCACAAACCTCCCTTGTCAGATCCTCTGTGTTAGCTCTGCTATGAGCCTCGGGTTTCTTCCGCTGAACTTATGCCTGTTGTTCTCTCTTGACTCTCAGCCTTTGCTGTTACTCTGCCAGGTTCGCCTCTTCTTCATCGCATGTTTCTTACCTGTTCCTCATGCTTTTTACTAGGTTCACACACTGTTTTTTTCTGTTGGTTTGTTAGTAGGTTTTGTCTTAGTTTGACTAGTTTCTGTTAGTTTTCTGTATGTTCACCACATTCTGTGCTTTCCTCAGTTTTGTTGTTGCCCATACCCAGTTTCCGTGTTACCTTTTATTTATTAGTTAGCTTTCGTTTCTGCTGCCAGTTTTCCTCTGTAGGAATGATTTTCTGTTGTTCCGTGCACTTGTTTTATCAAAGCCTGTTTCACCTCCTGATTCATGTCGCCCCATGTATTTGTGTGCATTTGGGTCCACCATTTTGACAAACTCATGACAAACAAAATCACCATCAAGTGCGGCAGGAGATACTCTGTCCCCACTGTGTTGAATCCCCCCAGTCAGATCATCCCCAAGACTGGCTACGGATACTGACAACAGAATGGAGCAAACATCAGCTACCTCCTCTGGATGATATCAAGCTGTATGCCAAGAGTAATTGAGACATCAATTTTCTGATCCACACCACTAGAATGTACAGCAACAATATTGGAATGTTAGTAATAACCTGGCCAAAAGGAAGATGGAAGCCATGGACATCAAGACAAAGAAGCTATTTACAACACATGGAGGGGTTTTACCCCAAATCCAGCACCCTGAGACTATACACTAAGTGTCAGAGCCACTATCCAGGATGAAACAAAGATCCATGACTACATCAGGAAAATGGCCCCAGCTGATGACATACTTGAATATCTCAGGCAGCAGAAACCTGAGGAGGAACCATCATAGAAGGACAAATCGGATGTACCACGGGCAGATATTGACAAAACCAAAAGGCTGGACTGAAAAACAGCACAGAGCAAGCAATCATAGCAGCACAGCACACACATACTAGAAAACACATGGAAAGTGAAATCAACAGCAGTTCATGTGGTTATTGGAACACTCGGGCTGTGACACTTAAACTGGGAAAGTTGTGCAAGCAAATCCGACGAAGAACAGCAAAGATACTGCGCAGGACCCTTAAGCTCCCAGGCCTCTTTCTCTCTCTCTCTCTCTCTTACTCTCTCTTGATAGATGGATGGATGCCTGTCTTCTCTCTTCCTGATGACAGGAGACAAGTTTCAGCTCAGATGATGTCATCTAGCTGATTGTTGTACAGAGGCTGTTGGCCAAGTTCAAGTAGAATTCCTCCAGATCATGTCATGAGTTTTCAGTTAGATGCAGCTAGATGACGGAAGCTAATGCAAGACTCCCCAAACTAAGAACCTATTTTTTTAAACAGTGAAGAATGGAAACATTGGAATGTAGCCTTACTATTTAAAATTTTATGGATTAAATTTTGGACCATCTTGCCACCCCCTTCCTTTCTCATAATGAAGAAACATTGCTGGATAGAATTTAGGATAAAAAGTTTGCATGAGAAACACCAGTCTGTGGCTTTGGATTCCTTTTCAACCAAGTCTACTAAAAATTACAATTTCTATACATAACAGAAAAAAAAGAAAATGTCACCATAAGACACAAGCACAGTGCATCTGCTCAAAGTGACATAGTAACAAAATGTTAACTGGTTATACTCATCTCACTATAGCATTTACAGCAGTTTCCAAACAACTTCCTCACTCCTTTGTCCCTTATAAAAGAAGACACAGCCGTGCCTGAAGACACACTGATGTGCTGTGAGGTGACAGTCTTAAACATTACACCACCATGCTGCACAAAAAGGATTTTAGAGGGAAAAAAAGCTTTAAAATGATCGCAAATAAAGGCAATACACAAAATGACAACATGAAATGGATGAAATGGGGGAAAGATGAGTGGGATAATTTGTGGGAGTGTGTCTCAAAAGCACTTCAGAGGCCTATCATCTTGGCAGCCAAAGTGTCCAGTTTACAGAAAGGAGGATTACAGTGCCAGATTATCTCAGCAGAGTTATCAAGGCTGCCATCAAATTGCATCATTACCCATCTAAAATAAAATGAACATGCAGGAGGAGATTGAAAGAGAGGAACAGCATTCTTCACATCTGCTCCGTTATTCTGTGCTGGTTGATGAAGTGTGTGAGAAGTTTAGAGCGGAACCTTTGCACACAAGAATCATATTGACACACAATAGAGCTTTTCCTGTGTGAAATCCATGTCCTAGTTCTGACTGGTCACAATTTGACTTTGGTTTCTAGTATATTGGGTTATCTTAAGTAATGAAATAGCTGCAGTCAGTGCATCTTCTCAAAAGGACATTTACTAGCTCAACTCAGAACTGTAGTCAAGTCCACCTTTGTCGAGTCCAAAAGTCTAAGTCCAGGTCTAAATAAAGCTGAGAATAAAACACCAAGGCAAAAAGAAGCAAAGCAACTTTACTGACCTACTTTTTAAGGGACTGGAAAACCAAAGATGGATGAAAATCAAGGAAGGTATGTAGCTCCATCCACTTTTCCACAGAGCTATGGTTTACAGACAGTCATGAGACAGACAATGGTATAAATATCTCTTTTTAACTAAATGTGTGAACTTACTGTTATATTAACAAGCAACGTAAACTATGGTGATAGCATGTTTGCTAAATGACCATTAGCAAGCTTTTTAAAATTTTCTTTCGTCAATGACTTTCTGTTGAAGGAAATGGTGCATGGTAGCCAGCGCTGCACCACAGGGAAGTAAACAAAACAGTAAATGGCCTGAGTTATTTGATGAGCGAAAGTTGTGTGATTGCTGATTTACCAGTTCAAGCTCAGTCCAATCAGCATCGGTAAGACTTTGGCCTTACCCTCTAGATTTGTCACAGACACTGAAACTGAAAATTAATTGTTGACACTGGAAGCAGCAGTTGGCAAAAGAGTTTTACCACAAAGTTTATTAAGTGGCTGTTCTACATGGTGTGTTTCAGTCTCCCAGTAAGTGTTTGGAATTGTAGATGAATTTCCATTTATTCTGAGCACTATTAGGACTCCACAGCCATTTTGACTTTAAAATTGAGACTGGGGGTTGCAAACAGTACTTGGCAAAACAATCTCACCACAAGGTCCTCCACTCACTGGTCTGATATGATCAAAAGCTCCAAAATATCTCCTTAATAGCTGAGGACTGCATGTTTTACTGAGCTTGCTTTACCAAATACTTTCCAAGGTCAAAAATGAAGTCAACCGAACTCAAAGTTAACATGAAAAATAAGTCCTTAAAGAATCCAAGAATAACTGAAAAATGCCAAAAGCTCAAGAGATACAAATTCAAAGAGAGGCTACCTCTTCATCCTTGGATGGCAAGGGGTGTCATGTCAACCCTAATAACTGGCAACAGGCTGATATTGGACGATACTTCACAAATGATGTACAGTGATGATTTGTTAATGTTCAATTTCCATATTTTTGCTTTTTTTTTCAGCAACAGCTGTATGTGGTGCAGGTTGAAAGTCAGAGATCAGGCAAACGAACTATATATCCGACAGTAAGTAGCATGGTCAGGGTGTGGCAACAAAAACAGGTTAAAGTTGGGGAAAGCTTATAAATAACACTAAAGCTGCACAACAGTAATGTGTTACATTCACCACATCCACATCCACACCCTTACTTTCTGCTTCCCTATATGAAGGACTTCCTACATTTGCATAACTTTTGCAATGGACTTAATTATTAATGTGCTGAATTGGCCAATTTTACTATATTAGCTAATTATACTGGTCTGGTCATAAGTGTCTCTCAGTGGATAATGAGCAGAACAGAAAAAGTAAGTTATATATACTGGACAGTATAATGGGAAAACCTACAGGGCAACCTACAACATGTCATTTGACACCCCATAGTGTCCAGTCGTAAAACTGCTGCCTTTCCAACAAGTCTTTAACAAGTCCTGAGGGCTTTAATGCCCATGTAGCTCACACAACTGGAATTAAACATACAACTTAAACATGATTAGGTGTAGTTTAAATATCGCTTTTAAGCCTTAAAAATGGCTGCTTTGCTAACTTCACAAGTTTGTCATATGACAAACATGACCGGTCTTGGATGTCACGTGACTGATAACAATAACAGCAATAGAAAGTTGACTATTTCACCTTTCTGAAGCATTTAAGCTATCTGAAATAGTGGCCTGTCACAAGCTGATGAAATGCAGCTTTGAAAAACAAAACACAAAACACCAACAAAAACAGTGGAACCTTTCCTAGAGTATTTTGAAAGAAATTAAAGTCCAGATTGCAGAATGCTCACTGATAATTGAATGTATTTTATGTCTTGTTTCATGATGTGTGCGGGGAAATATATATATATTTTCTTCATTTATCTCATGTTATTTGAATGAACAGACAATTTAAATTCAAATCATTTAGCTCAATGACCCAATTTTCTTCTGATGAATATTTGTTGTTCTAATTTATTACACCATAATTTAAACTTCTAAACTAAGTTTTTCAGACTTGGCTCAGATTCAACACTTCTGACTTGCACTTGGAACTTGACCACAACCTTGATGATCTCCAGCCTGGAACTTTATATTTGTAGCTCATCTGTTTTGTGTCTTGTTCCCTCATTATAATCACCACAAGGAGTTTTTGTTTGGCAAAAGAGAAAACAGAACTTGGGGCAGCGGTTTCTCTCACGTATCTGAACAATGGTCCTCATTCACGTTGCCTGTCAGTAAGGAAGCATCCCTAGAAGTTGTTTCCTGGTGAACTCATCACGTGTTTGTCATCGGGGTTTTGTCTAAGTTGCTTATATCACTGGGTCTTGCAAACACGCTGGCTGCATGAGGAGCCGCCCCGGGTTCGCTGCAGCAGCCGGTTTGTCACAAGGATTATGGCGTCATATCCATCAAACCCAAGTAAACAAATGCAGAAATGGCACATGGCGAGACAGCTGTGGACCTTTCCTTAGATTCATCACAATGACACACGATGCATCACAAGGTTGCATATGCAAAAAAAGCATCTGTTTGATATTAGAAGCACTTTTATTCTGCATGTAAAAAGTTCTGAAATTCACGATCAGAGGTGAATCAAGGTCCTTAAACGAGAAGCATTAACTTATGCTCATCCACCCACCAGCTCCACGGTCAGATAGGTGTTACAGAGACAGAGACTGACATGTATGTCGATAGGCAAGCACTGGGCTCTTGAGGGCATGTGAATAACAAATGAGAATGATTTTTTAGTGGGAGTAGGGAGGTTGGTGGGAGATTCAGCTTGCTTGCTCTACAGCCCCAGCCTCATCTGCCGAGCCTGCTGGGCTGCAGGTCGAGTCTGGGTAAGCGGCCTCTTACACCTCTCCCTGGGGATGTTTACCAGCCAGGCTCAGCAGTTCACATTGGGCTGACCTTCCACTGCCTGCTGGCTTCCTAACTCTCTCTCGCTCTCTCTCCGTCACTGGTGGGCAGTTAAACAGCGAGTCACGTTACAAAATGAGCCAGAAAAGCCCTCTTGCCCTGGGCACATCAAGGGTGGTATTTTCACATCACACCATTTGCAGCATTCTGCAGTGCAGGGTGAATAAATCTCTGAGCTTTTAAAGAGTGGTGATTAAATGTTTTACTGCGTCCGTCTGCTGTGCCTCTGGAGTGGGAACTGGTCCGAGAGCTTTTTTTTTATGTGTGTTCACCATTTGTTTAATGAGTAGTAATATTGATGTTTTTGCACTGCAGAGTCTTGAGTCAAATATTAGCCTTGTTATTAGAAGCCTAGTCTTCCCAGCCCTCAATATCAGTTTTCCCACACAAAGGTGAGAAGGAAGCTTGTATATGTCGAGGGGGAGTGGTGCAGACGAGCAGACACAGTAGTTGTAGTTTGTCAAGATAATGTCAAGATAATAATGTCAAGAAAATGTCAAGATAATATTAGAGTCAATAAAACATGAATGGTAGCTCTTTTCAATGTTATTCACGAATTAGTGGTTTTTATTTGGACATTTTATTATCACTGAGACAGAAACTGCTTTTATGGGGTTTTTGATTTGGTTTTACTCAGTGGTGGAGTTTGCAGTTTGAGGGCCCAAGGCAAACACAGTCATGGGGCCCCCTGCATCCACCTTTAAAATCCTTATGTATCTAAGAATGCCAGGACCTGTTTATCCTGTGTAATCTTTCATCATTTGTATGTAATAGTTACTGCTTGTTAACTTGTGCCCCTCTTGATTTTTAGGCAAACTTCTGTCCTTTACATGAATTGAACCTTACCATGGGGGGAAAAACTACACCTACAATGCAATGCTCCCCCTTTTAGAGAGAAAATTACAGTTGCACAGATGCAGCAGTTATTAGTGATGATGCAATAGAACCCAAAGTCTCAACTTACTGCTAATAACTGCTAAATCATGACACAGTAAATGTTCATGGTTTATAGGCATTCTGATAGCATTTTAGTATATGGGTTTTTATAATGACATGAATATTTAATGAAGCGTAATAAAATATAAGCTTAAATGAGATTGTTAGGTGTTCATCATGGGGCCCCTGGTAGTTTGGGGCCCAAGGCAATCACTAACTTTTGCTAAATTGTAAGGTCAGCCTCTGGTTTAGTGCAACGTGAATGAGATCTGTGGGGAGAAGGGGAGTTTTCCAGAAGCAGAAAGATATGTGCTGATAATAAAAACCTAATAATAATAAGCTTTATTTATAGAGCACTTTTCAAAACATTTGTTACAAAGTGCTTAACATGAGAGACAGACAATAATAACAGAACGATCTTAAGAAGAACACAAAATAAATAGTGTAAGACAGGGAGGAACTACAGCACAATAAAACTCCCTTCCTTCTTTTTTTTAAAACGAAGGAAGAAACCTCCAGCAGAACCTGGCTTGAGGTGGGCGGCCATCTGCCTTGACCGGTTGGTGTGTGAGTAAACATAGAAGGAGCAGAGCATAATGTTATAGGACAATAGCAATGACATTAACAGCAGGTTGAAAAGAAGGGTGAATCACCAACAACATTTAGGTAATATAAAATCAAAAAAGCTCTCAGATAAAAGCATGTTTTCAGAAGTGATTTAAAAGAGTTATAAGATTAAAAAAGTTTTTAGTCGTGTCTCAGGAACACACAGAAGTCCTCTATCTGAGGGTCTCAGGCTACATACAGGTTGATATGACACTAGCAGTTCAGATAAATAGCTTGGAGAGAGACCATGTAGAGCTTTAAAAGTCAGTAGTAAGAACTTAAAATCAATTCTGAAACATACTGGGAGCCAGTGCAAAGAAGGAAGAACGGGTGTAATATGATCACTTCTTCTAGCTCTGGTTAAGAGTCTCGCAGCTGAGTTCTGCACAATCTGGAGTCGATGGATAGACTTTTGGCTGAGACAAGTGAAGAGACTGTTGCAGTAGTCAAGGCGTGAGGAGATAAAGACATGTAGGATAACCTCAGTGTCTTTAAATGATAGAACTGAGCGAATTCTGGATATATTTCTGATGGTTAATCTAAGTCAAAACTTAGATTAACCATACTTAACAAATGAAACTAATACTCATCTTTGTCTTAACCTGCATATCTGTCAAACATTGTGTAATGCAGTTCTGAATTATACTTGTTTAATCTCATAGATCTCTGAAACGGAGAACACTGGTGTTTCACTGGGGGATCCAGCAGCAGGGGTGGGGGGGCATGGTGCTGTTTAGCAGGAGGGAAAGAGTTGATGACCCATAACTCATCAGGGCATTTTTTATCCGCCCCCATTCACACCCTCCCCCACACACGTACAGTACATGCTCTAACACTCAGAGGCACATTCGCAACTCTGGAAGACTAATTAGATAGTCTGGGAGAAAGAAGGGGACGGGGGCTAATGTAACACTACCCCCCTCCTCTTGTGAAGTGACACCAATTAATGTAGTATTGCATGTGACTATGACTGCACCCCCCCCTTACCCATCTCACCTTGAGGTGACAGGCGAACTGACACATCATGGCAGGATGACGCTTTCTTCAGGCTGTTTTGCAACAAAAAAACAACAACAAAAAAAAAAACAGCAAACAAACAAGCAAGAAAAAAAATCACAGGAAGACAAGTGGCAGCAGTATGATGATGTGGATGAAACATATTGCGTGTCCTCAGCTACTCTATTTTTTACCTTTATTTGGGCAGACAGGCTTTGGCACAGTGAGATCAGCAGCTCTCACACTGATGAGAATGGATGTGTTGGAAATGAGAATCCTTTATGAAGAGGTAATCCGTGACATCCTGTTCTATTTCTCTCTTTTTTTCCCTTTTTTTATTTTGTCTCCATCTTTGTTGCTAAGCGCTCACTGCTGTGGTGATACTGTGGGATATTTTTCCCAGATATTACCTGTCAATCAAACAGTGTGGACAGCGTGTGTCTGCATTTTCCTTAGATTTCCTGTCAATGGGGTTTGTCATTCTCCAGGTGGCACTTTGCTTTTCATCTGCTCAGGTGTGGTGTCCATCACTTTCCATGACAACACATTTCTTCTTCTGTTTTTTTTTTTCCAAACATACTACAAAAAACTGCACTAATATATCTGTCTGGAAACAGACACTGCATTCAACCTTCATGTACTGTATTCATTATAAGTTACAGTATATTAGCTGGTGATGAAATGTTCAAAATACACTAATGAATTATGAAATGGGCATACTGGTCACAGGCCAGTGGTCTAAGGGTTTAACGAGCCCCTTGACTTGTGCTTCTGTATAAATGGTTTCATGTTGTTATATAAAGTACATCATTTTGCACAACCTTTTGAAATGTAGCCATTAAAGTGCACAAAAATGTCTGAACCAAGACCATCAAAACACTTACACAACCTGTGCATTAGCTTCCAGAACCAGACATTTTTCATTAAAACTGACCCTGGTTGCAGCTGTAGCAACCTGTCTTGTTGACAACTGTGCCGAGCGAGCCCCCGATGGTAACTGTGTTAATGTCTAATGTACCAGTCCAAGCATGTCTACATGTTCCTGACTTAACCTCACTCAATCCTTAATTCTTTTTCTTAATTAAATAATTTGTCTGTACTAAATACTTTTTGTTTCCTGTTACCAGGTTCTAATAGCTCTGAGGGTTTTGCAACATGTTGCCTTAGTTTGAGCCAAAAACCGTCACTAGGACAAAACACCTGCAGGTCGCAGAATTCTGTATTCATTATTCAAAAAGGAAAAGCAGAAAAAGACCTCAGACTGGATAAATACAAGCCACAAACAAAGGCAGCAGCTTCTGCTTGCTGTTGTCACACCACCACAGACGTTTTAAAGCTACTTCTAATGAAGAGTATGTCTGATGAGAAGCTGTAAATGTCACTAAGATCAATTTCTTTGCAGTGATTCACTAAGCTGAACAGCCAGTCACAGTGGTCTCTCACTGACGGGGTCTGCCATTGATTCAACATGCTGAATCAGCTAAAAAGCTGGAGATGGGGTCTAACCTGTGCCAGTGCGAAACTAGGAAGACAGACACTTACAAACGCTCCGACAATGGTTGTCGGTTGACTGTTGTGTTGTTGGTTTTGTGTGTCATGGCTCTGAGAGTCTTGTAATCACGTGCTGTCCTCCGCAAAGGATCAAGCCACAATTTTTTGCATTTGTCACACTTAAATAATTCAGATCAAGATAACCCGAGTAAATACAAAATACAGATCTTAAATGATGATTTCATTCATTAAGGGAAAAAGAAAACTGTCTGAACCTGCCTGGCCCTAAGTAACTGAACTGAACTATTTGGAAGGTGTGTGTCCTGTTACATCTGATGTAAAACTAACACAACATTTCATAAAAGAACATCATATCAACAGTCAAACATGGGGGTGGTAGTGTGATGTTCTGAGGCTGCTTTGCAGCTTCAGGGCCTGGGCGACTTGCCATAATTGATGGAACCATAAATTCTGCGCTCTACCAGAAAATCCTGAAGGAGAATGTCCAACCATCAGTTTGTGACCTCCAGCGCACTTGAGTTACGCAGCAGTCTGAATGGCTAAAAAATAAATAAATAAGGTTTTGGAGTGACCTAGTCAAAGTCCAGACTTAAATCAGATTGAGATGCTGTGACATGAACATAAACAGACCGTTCATGCTTGAAAATCCTCCAATGTGGCTGAATTAAAACAATTCTGCAAGGAAGAATTCCTCAACAGTGATGTGAAAGACTCATTTGACATGTTTGATAATAGTTGTTGACTCCAAGGGTGGCACAACCAGTTATTAGGTTTAGGGGGCAATTAATTTTTCACATAGGGCCAGGCAGGTTTTAATAGCTTTTTTCCCATAATAAGTTAATCATTTAAAAACTGCATTTTGTATTTACTCAGGTTATCTTTGTGTAATATAAAAATTGTTTAAAGATCTGAATCATTTAAGTGTGAAAAATATGCGCACACAAAAAATAAAAATCAAGAAGGGTCAAATACTTTTTGACAGCACTATAACCTTTAAATGCCACATTTAAACACAATAGTATTCCTTTAAAACTGAACATACCAGAATCATCACCAAACTGTACAGTCATAGCTATAGAAGGAAAGCTGATTAATTGTAACAAATCTATACTTAACATAACTTGTTAAATTTAACATCAGCAGAGTCAAGAGCGAGAACCCATAAACATTATGACCCATAAACATTTAACTGTTTTTCACTTTATGACGGAAAAGAGACAGAGGTGGTACAGAAGCCTGTAATATCAGCCCATCAGGGTCAAGGGTCAAACTTACAAATCCTGGATAAACAAAGCACAGGGAGACACATATAAATTCTTGCACACAGTGTGCTACCACCCAGTAGGAAAGGATTGTTTCCCTGCAGAAGCAGATCTTGGCATGTGGAAATAGCATAGACTATGAATCACTGTAAAAGTCACTGAACCTAATGCTAATGACATTCTGCTAGTGCCAGGCCCTCTTAAAAAAGCTCATTTTCAGCACATCTGTGAAACTGCTTTGGAGCTATACATATTAATTTTCCTCATTAGATATACAAAGTGTTTCATTTCAAAATACCATATAATAAGAAAACACTGCAGCCACAGATGACTCTGTCCTCATAGTCAGATGTTTTTAGAACCAAAGATTTCGCTACTATATTGGCTGCAATCTGTGATGGTTTAAAAAGGAAACCAAACACAGCCGAGACCACGTTCAGCACAGAACGGGCGCTTAGCAACAAAGACTGGAAGCAGAGGGAAATTAAAAAAACGTTTGATGAATGACAGCAGTTATTTCTAACTTGCTTCCTGTGGCTTCTTCACAATAAAAGCCACAATTGTTTGTCAATTGGTTTTAAAGTGATGCATCAGTAGATATGATATTATAATAATAACTAAGTGCAATTTAATTATGAACTAAATACAATTTTGTTTATTTAAAATACCTTACAAAATATAGAAAACCCAACAAATCCCTTTTCAGCAGCGCTGGGCAACAGTGAAGACAAAAACGTTAAAAAAAAAACCTTAAAACATCAGGGTGGGCGGCCATCTGCCTCCACCAGCTGGGGTGAGCAGAAAGTGGAAAGAGAAAGAAGAGCAATAAAAGGCAATAAATGTCTTTTGCTGAAAATACAAAGGCAGATATAATTTTGAGGATTATTACTTTGTGGAAATATTTTTTTTAGTTTTTCATTTTTGTTGTTTGTTTATTTGGACTCATAAATATGGAAGACTGAATGAACATAATTTTTCATTTCACAGGAAAGTCAAAGGTGTAGGAATATTAAAAGTCTGATGAACTGATGTTTTATTACTGCACAAGGTAATTTAAAGGTACGCTGTCTTCCAAGACGAGAACATGATCACCTTGGTGTCTAATATGTAATGAAAAGCTATGAACACACAAAATTAATTTTCATTTCACGGCCACTTACTAAAGCTGTATATTTTACAATTCATCCCCGGCTGCTAAGTGGCTGAGAGAATGTTTGATGCCTTAGTCAATTTCTAACTATTATTTCTTTTATATTTTCAGTAACTTTAGATTGATATAGTCACACATTCTCAGATGTGCCCACTGCATTCACACATCTTTCCTTCAAGAAAAACTGGGGCATTATTATCACTGTGGAATTTGATAATCATAAATTACAATAACACGACTGTAAAATACATCAGTAATCACTGACCTTCTTGTGTGAATTTGATTTGCGAACTGTCTTAGGAAGAAGAAATGATGTGCTTTTGATATGATCAAATCAAAATTAGACAGTTTACTTTTGTTCTCTACTGATTATACAGGCGAGTGCTTCAAATGGAGAGAAACAAGTGCTCAACTTGATGATAGAAATCAAATGTGATTTCTGAGTGGGAATGTGGAGGTGCTGTTTGGATGTTTTAAATTATATCTACTGTAAGTAATAAGTCATTCATGTTTTAATGAAGTGCTGCTGCTAATTCACTACAGAACAAACTTGTGCCATTTTCTTTTATGGGACTGTATTAAGTTTGCAGAAATATCTGAATGTAATTTAAAACAATGGCAGATTAAAACAAGATATTATGCAGAAGTGAAGAGCATGCTAGTGCTCTGCGTTTATTATTATTCATGTTGCCGCTGAGTTTTGAGAGCTGTGGTATTAAAGTCTGAATACCAGTGGTGACAGCAGCTCCCTCTCAGCTGCTGAAGACACTGAAGACTTAACAGATACAGTATGTATGATTTTACACAGCACATAAATGGCCACAGACAGAAAATGCCTGTCTCCTCATCTCCTTTTCTACTGTATCTTGACTGTTGCCCTGTGTGCTGACTGCTCAGCTCTGAGCTCATTTGAAGGCAAAGCACGCAGCCCCAGACCCTGATGCACCTATTCTCTCACATCCTTCACCCGGTGTACCGTATATATATCTGCATAGAAATACGGAAACTATTTTATTGCTGTGTCATTTTCCACAAATCCCATGCCTGAGCTGCCGAGCAGGCTTCAATGTACCTTTGATAATTGCCGCCCTTGTACTTTACCTTCTTCAAATGAGGGTCAGTCACACGAGTTAAGTTGCCAAGATGGAGAAGATAACAGGAGCATGAAATGAAAACTAAAAAAATGACTAAGGATGCTGAAAATGTAAAATAAAAAAAAAAGCAAGAAGAGAAATGGTCTGCTGCAAACACTGTTGGATATAAATGTAGAGACATTCGTTTTTTTTGAATAATCAAAACAAGAAACAGCAAAGAGAATTAATTAGGAACATTTTGCAATATTAACATACAGTGCAATCATTTAGTGTAAACACTGCTGTTCTATGCAACGTATAACCTACTTCATCTTGTTAATGTTGATAATTCAGTCCTGTCGTATTGCAGAATGAGTAGAATGCATAATGTCTCACTCTTAAGAGTTGGTAGCATTGACATATGATTTATACATCAAACAACAATAATGGAAATGGGCTATAGCCTAAATTTGCTATGTTCGTGAAGTTACACGTTTAGACTAAGAGCCCAGATGATTTCAAATCTTACAATGATTAAAAAAAGCCAACTGTTCCTCACAATGAATTCATCGTGTACTGACCCAGGGTATTGGGCCGCAACATTGGTTATGATACGGTCACAAATGATCTGTAGTTTTAAATACTATATATTAAGTCAATCTTATAAGTCTTGCGAAACCAGCGACAGCATAAAAGCAGTGTTTGGCCTCATTTACTGCATCCTGTGCAAAAATACATAATACTTACGCAACAGCTGTATTACGGTGGGATGATACAGACTCAAAGAAATGCAGAGTTGCTTTTCTTTGTGTCACAGGCGTAGAGATGTTTTGGGGGTGGCAGGTATTACATGACTCCTTCTTGTAACTGTGTAAACGTTTTCAACACATTCTTCCATTTCTGCTATGCCTCCATCTCACTTGACTGACAGCAGCCATGTGTGCTCAAGCAGATTACACCTGCTTTTCAAATATTGGCACTGCAAACAGTTTTAAAAACAAAAACATAGGCAAAAACAAATGCACCATTTTGCACATTTATGACAGCTAAGGTGCAAAATCCACAGAGTGCACTATTTTGCTCATTTGAAAGACAGTGCTCAGTGCACACCCTTAGTAAATCATTTTAGCTGCTTTGCTATGTTCACCACTTTGTCTCTTGTTTTTCCTGCTACTGTAGTTTTGGTTGAATATTGAGTTTGTTAGGGCTTTGTCTGGAAAATGCTGTTGAATGCTGTCACAAAGGGAAAATGTGGGCTATGAAACCAAAAGAATTCATTTGAATTTGAATAGAAAAATGCAAAATAGGAGGAACCTACATTCAAGCATTAACTGTAGCTAGTTTATAATACATCTAAGTGACATACAAGGTTTTTCACTCTAGTTTTTCTACTCCGCTTATATCTATGCTTTGTATGTGATGACGTGAACAAACTGTGAGAAAGATTTTGAGCTCAGACATACAGAGTGTTCGCTAACTGCCCAACACGACAGCCCACCATAAGGTACAAATTAGACAAACCTAAACGTTCTTCCTCTGGAGTTTGTGGAGACCAAACCAGAGATAACAGAAGTAACCACTGGCCATTCGTCAAATGGAGAATTCCAATGAGAGGCCCATATTTTACTGTGGCTGCTGGATCTTGAAGTAGGCAATTGTTTCCTAATACGTTATCTAACAACTGATGGTAATTCAGACTGTGGGTCATTTGGAATCTTCTGCCCACTACTGGTCAAAAAAGGCTTAATGCAGTTTGAAAGACAATCTCATATTGTCACTGTGGACCTCCTGTATAGCTGCTGCAGGATGTCTTGCATTACCTGAAACCTGTTTTGGCTCATCTTTTCATCACAGCCAATCCAATATCTTTTCAAATCCCATTACCCCATAAAAGACATCATGAACTTTACATACAGACAGGTTTCATTTCAGTTGCTTTTCCGCACCGCCGCCTCACACCGAATCCACCCCTGTGAAATCTCACCGCAGCCCCGTGTGGCTCATAACATGCCACTTCCCGCAGAGTCATAATTCAATAAGGCTGACACGGCCGACACACCGCAGCCGGTTGGTCACTCAATCTCATCCCTACCCATTCTCCTCATTGGCAGATAAAAGACAATGATTGCACTCTATCACTTTTATTCCCTCGCTCTGTGGAAGAGGAATAGGGTGGTGGAGAGCTGGGGCCACCTGACGTTTGATCAAATCATCCCTCCTGCAATATGCACCCCTCCACCACCCCCTAGCTCAACTTCTGTGTGCCTGCTGGCATTTGAAATGTGAATCTCTTGTACGGCAGTAGAGAAAAGTAAAAAGGCTTCTGATGTTAAAATGGTGGCATTTCTTAGACATCTTTCTTTTCTGAGCTTTGGCTTGGGGCAGGAGATAATTCAACCGTCAAAAGACATTTTTACATTTTCTTCAATTGTATTCAACTGATTCTTTATCATTCTGACTGTAACAGCAGCCACTAAGAGAGGAAGCTGAACTTTCAACCCTCCAGTTACAGAGAAAGAAAAAGAGGCATCCCACAGCACACACTGATGATATCTTGAGCCTTTACCTTTTAACCTTTGCTCCACTGAGACATATGGCAGAGCAGGAGCCAAGCCCTGGGTCAACCAATGAGCTGGTGTGTTGTGTGTTGTGTGCACAGTTGGGAGTTTGTGGATGTGGTAAACAGGTATTGGATGGGGATGACAGAGGGTTTATAATGTGGGCAAGGAGGCAGAGGGAAAAATCCTGAGTTATGAGCCAAGTGTGTGTCTCTATGTGTTCTCGTACCTCTATATCTGAAAGAACCAGAATTGGTAGTTCATTAAAGACTGTATGATATTTTCATAGTTCTGCCTTTCTGTAATAATAACAAGCTCAACATGTTAGTTGTATGGATCTGGGTAAGCAGAAAGAATAAAGCAGTTTCGTAGGTCAAGCATTTAACTAGTTGGACAGGTTACAAATAAACCTTTAGCCAGATGGTCTGTTCTGAAATCACTGACATAAATGAAATAAATGACACATTTATAAATGACACAGACATCAATAGCTGAAATCTAAAATTCTGTACAGTCAATACAGTCAAAGCTTTATTACTCTACAATTTTCATTCAATATGTGTATTTTGAGGACATATTGTATATTGCATGCATTTGTAACTTTAAATCAAAATGTGGGAAGCAAAAATGCAGCTGTGCACCCTAAAGTCTGAACTGCAGTCGGAAACCACAGGTAAGTTGAAGTCTATAGCAAGGTCAGGTGAGTATGAAGCTTGAGCAGGCGAGTGAACACAAACACACTGGGGAATCCAAACAACAGGTTATCCAAACAACAGGTCTGATCAGGGTCCGATAAACAATAGAGATAGTGATCAGGGCAGAGACAAGGCAAGGTTAGAGTCTGGTCCAAGGTCAGAAGCCAGGTTATCTGAGTCAGAATAATAGTTTAATCCAAATCCAAGGACAAGGTCCAGTAAACAGGCCAGATATCAGATTTGGCAGACTTACAGGTCAGATAGGGGCAAGACAGGTTCAGGTCAGGCAGGGTATGTATCAAGAGAGGCATGCAACCAGATGGCAAGACAAAACTTAGGACAGGTAAGCAGACAATCCAGCAAGAAACTGAGGGAAACAGATCTGCTTATAAAGAGAATGGCCATGTGGGTCTGAGGGTGTGACTGAATAAAGAATATTTTGGAATTTAATTTTTTTCCCCTTGCTGCTTAAAAATAGCCCACACGAAAACTGTAGTAGTGAGATCTGTGAATGATCTTATTTCCATTGCTCTCAGCATAAATTAGTGTTCAGAAAAATGCTTTCCTTTTGTCCTTTTGATCTTATATAATTTGGAAAGACGATAAGTGCAATTGCTTTCTATGAACATAATACAGATACAGATTCCATTTGTTCGCATATCAAGTTTCACATTTCTATTCCATCAAAATACCTGCTACGGCAGAACAACATCCAGTTTGTTTGACTGGAGCATTAATAAAGTTTCTATGGTTATGTTTAGCCATGCACACACCTGGTTAAGGTTAGGGAAAGATTGTGGTCTGGCATAATAGAGAAAAATGTAACAGTGTCCAGTAACACAGGCAACATAATCATTTACTGATAATGTTCTTTAAAAAAAGCAAATGTGTTTGCAATTTGGTTGCACTAGAATGTGATTTAGAGACAGGTTTGCAGTGATGCTCCACACAAGCAGTCAAATCTGCATGTTGAGTAGATGCACAGCTAGTGTTATGTACTGTAAGTGTCTTTGTGTCTGTGTAGAGAGGAAATGTGACCACCCTGAAATCATGTAAAGACAACCTGTGAAGAAGATAATGACATGCTGGCCTTGGCCACAATCACACAGTGGGCTTTTCTTTTTTGCAGAAAAAGAAAATCCAATCAAGCCCCTCTGAACACATAGTGGCATTTTGACGAGAGATCTTAATATGGTTTCTATATAATTCAAAGACAGAGAAGCAGACAAATCTCAGAAGCCTCATTTGAGTTAAAATGTTAAACACAAATTCATAACATGGCTCATCTTCAAATACATCACCCTTAATGATGACAGGTCTAATGTTGCCAAGCCACAGAGCTCCAAATCAGTTTTCTAGTCTCGCAGAACATGTGAAACAAGGAAGTGGCACATTCGATGGCATTCGATTATGGGCTTCCGACTGACCTTTAAAGCTTCTGTGTGGAGAAATGAGAATCAGTCTCTCGTTGCCTCCCTTTCTAACTCTAGTGATCTTTTCTTTTTCCCTGCTGTGGAGTGTGCAACAGTAGCCAGACCAGCGATGTTCAACACATTATTCATATCCATATTCGTAAAGCAGGGTAAGTCGACCACCTGTTCATTGCTGATTAGCACTGCTGGGCCCCAGAGAAGAAAAACTCTTGTCCTAGTGGTAATGTCTAAAGGCAACATTCTGCGTTTGTGATGGTGTCATTTTTTGTTGTTCTACCTACTTTTTATCAACTCACAGTTTCCCGCAGAATTATACGGAACAGCCCCAGAGAACAAGTGGAAACATGTTGCCTTCTGCTTTATGAATACAGAAGCAGCAGAGAGTAAGAGTGATTCTGATAACAGAGTGACAGCTTATTCATTTGAGAAAAAACAAGACTGACGGCTGTTACTCCAGACACTTTGTGTCATGTAGCTGTATTACATTTTGGTTTATTGAGGCTGCTGCAGGTGTAGACATTGGTTCGGTGACAGTTGAAAGGCTTATTTTGTGCTGTATGGGAATGACATTGCCAGGGAATTGACTGGATCTATTCTGCACACACCAGCCCAAATTCTGCATGAAAAATCTGTCCTTGGTGACCAGCCAACAATAATTCTTTTTACAGTTGGCATAATTTTCTAGGGGATTTCTGATTCATTTCTGGTTTATTTGAAATTATTTATTTTAGTCATACCTTTTATCAACACAAAAGTAGCACTATAAAATACTACACTATAAAAATATGAGCTGAAGCACTGTATGTTCTATGGTTAGTACATAACTAGTGGGGACTGAATTCAACACCAACCTTTGCCATAGTCCACATGGTTTTTACTAGTGTGAAAATAGACAACCACATCATAAGGCACATTTGTACTGAAAATAAACAGCAACTTCCTTAAGCTGCTAAAAATAATATTATTAGGAGAACATTAATTACAACAATGCATGTTGGGAAGATTGTAGGAAGGTTTCCTTATCAACTGATTTAATGAGTTGAGTGAACTCTAATTGAAATGAATGAATTTAACTAATTCATTCCAACCTCATTAATTTAACTCATAATTTTAGGTTAAAAGACCTCAAGTCAGCACAACTCATGTTTCTAAGTTCAGATTATAATGGCGGATCTACAGTGAAGTCGTGCCTGAACTGAATCATCATTCAATTCGACTCATATTGCACCAAATCACAACACAGTGATCTCAATTAAAATGTCAGTTAAAGCTCCGATGTTACAAGCAACTGAGTAACCTAAATAAGATCAGCCTCAAACAGCCAGCCATGCCTTTGCTTGTAAACACAATGCATCATATGATCACAGCTCAAATACAGTCAAGTTTCAAGCTAAAAAACACAAAAGCAAAATAAGACCTTCTCTGAACTGATTATTCATCAGCTAATGGTTACTTGTCTTTTCGCTAATCTGTACTCTTTTCTGTCTAAAGGAGGACATAGAAACTCCACAGAGAAAGGGCTTAAGCTCTGACCATCTCACCATGAATCTCTAGAATTCAATAGTAAATCAAATTTAGACTGCAGCCTGGTGGCTATGTATTTGAAAATGTTTGAAACTCCGTCTAATTTAAAAATATGTGACATTTTTGGAGAGACTGTGCTTGCTGAGGTCACTTGTGGTGTCATATCAACAGAGCTCATCATCAAAAACTAGGTGCATTTACAATAAGGAATTTCTAGCCTTGTTTTCAGCTTTCACTATGCAAAACAAAAAAAAACCTTCCTTTTGCAGTAAAAATCCAGAGCAGTCAGTGCTGGGCAGAGAGAAAGGTTCGATGGTGATGTGAGTTTTGAAAACATTCCAAACCACATGAACAATTGTTAAAGCCTAAAATGAAGCATGGCTTTGCAACTACCCAGCCTATCTGCTGCCTCAAATGTATTTAGAAACCAATTTAGCCAAATAACTTTGTAGAAATCTGGAAGAAATCATTTCATAACAGGCCATGTGTTCTTCCAACGTTAAAACTGGATGCAGAATGCCAATTACCTCTGTTTGGTTGGGGCCGTCTGTAGAACTGCTGCATTAAGGCTGTTAGGTCAAGTAGATATTTTAGTCAAATCTAACAATAATGATTTTAAGACATCAATATTACAATAAAGTAATGTAGTTGTTGCCAAGGAGACTCAATAAAACAGCAGGAAAGGCGTTAAGAACAGCAGCATCCTCTTAGGATTTATGGGATATTTGGTATTGTGACAAAATAAGTAACTAAAACTGACTTTTACATCACACTTATACCACATGTGGCATAGGTATTCTTATAATGTTAATAATTTAGAAACAGAGGATGTACCTATCACACATGTCAGAAACAGGTCTACTTGCTGATTCTGCTTGAGGCAACTCCAGAGGCTGCTGTATAATATGTTCTACAACTATTTCACAGCACATCGCTTCAGAGCTGGCACAGTCTTGTGACTTTTCTATGACAGTGTGACCCTCCTTAACTAAGGACGACATGACACAGCCTTGCTCGCTTGCAGCATACTAATTTGAAAAATGTTGTAATGAAGGTAATAAAAATCACAAAGCTTTAAAAGGCTGTTTAATGAGCCATAGAATGTCCCGTGATGACCTTTATTCGCAGTGTTATTACACTTCATGGTCTTGTTTGTACAACACTGTACGTGAATCAACTTTCAGTTGTGGATTCTTTAGTTTTATAAAAACTATAGTTTCTATATTTTGCTTCCATAAAAAGACCAAATCCAACACTAAAATAAAGAACAAACATTCTTTATAAAACCAAAACCAAAGTGAGCTGCACAGATGCACTGGGAGACGCTGTTGTAAGCTAAAATCAATCAGTGTGATCAATCAATTCAGTCATTCAAAAAAATTACATATTCAAACTCAACTAAAAGCAATTATTCTGAATAAGCTCTTTATATTCTCTTTTATATATGATTATATATGTCTATTGTTATTAAGCTGGGTCTTATTTATATAAAATCCTAATCTGTAAAAAAAAAAATAATTAAGAAAATGTACTACTCCAGAATTAATGCACTATAATATTATATACATTATATATATTTGTAATTGTATGCAATACAATAGATTCACTGTTGTTTTGTTTTGTTTTAA
>OMLM01011578.1:0-16578 GCA_900302695.1 Helostoma temminkii | reverse complement strand
TATTTACAAAGGAAGTCCGACGTAACACATTCCAATGTTTACACTGTGTGCAACTATTTTAACTGCGGTTGATCATGTCCAGCGTGAGAAACTCTCATTGCTGTCATCTTTGGCTGTTTTGACACTTAAATCTTTGCTATTGTCTCACAAAGCTTGGGTGGCACCGTGACTCAATGTTTCTTGTTGAAGGCTTTGAATCTGATGCCCAGTGAGCTTGAATTCTCTGTGTTTACCTTGGTTTCCCCAGGTTTTTCCAGTGCCCACTTCACAATAAAACATGCATCTCATATGAACTACAGACTCTAAAGCCTACAGACTCTAAAGCTGCTGATTTGCGATATGTAAATCTAAACCCATAAGAGACCATTCCTATCTCTGTTCGTTATTTTTCTGTGCTCCTACAATGGCTATTTGCCAACGTTCACATTTTCTTTTTATTATACTTTTTCTCTAATAGTGAACTTTACATAAACATTGCCACCATAAAACAACCAGAAGAAGTCATTTAAACACTACCACCAGACAAGACCATAATAAAAATGATTCTACGTCATTATGCTTTTGCAAACACCTTGTAGTGACTTGCAATGTTTTGAAAATTCTTTGAGCCTACCTCATTTCTGCATTACAATTATATTATGGTTAACATCAGACAAACACTGCAGTCATGTCAATTTCACTATGATTAACACATGATTACAGTTTGGCTACAAGACACTTGACTAAGCATAAGCAAAGGTCATTGTTATCATAAATACTAAAGGTCTGCAGCTCCAACCCAGTATACTAAAAATGTAATTCCTAAAAAAAATTGCTTCAGAGTGGTGGTGATCGGATCCAGCTGCCACAGCGCTGCAATTCAGCATGTCTGCTGCTGCCCCCCTTTGCAAATAATTCATCATATTCATCATCATCATCTGGTGATATCTGAGTTCATAAAATCTGCACCATTTAAACCTCTGTAGTTTCATCATCAGGTCATTGTGTAGTTATATAGTTGCAATTGGTTTGTCATTTGTTTGAGCTGCTGCAAGTTGTTAGTGCTCAGGAATATATTTTAATTCAACATTTCCTGTTTGCTAGGAAACACTGACCTCTGCTCAGGGAGTAAACGGATCTTGAATGGAAGCTGTTTTGCTGTGCGATGCTTCTGTTTGCATGAACTGTATCTGTACGTCACTGACAGACTTTATCTGCTGGTGAAGCCTGTGCGACGTGGTCCTAGCTGCAAATATCTGGAGTATAGGTCACTGTGATGCCACGTTTTAGTGCAAAGTTACATATTTTTACATGCAGTATTTATATCATGGACCTGCTGGTGAAACTGGATCCTGCTGTTGTTTCCTTTTGACCTGGAAAAACAATAAAATGCTGGATTGGTCACACTACTGAATTATGATGTTTTTACTCTGGAATAAATGGTTGCCTTTGGTAACAAAACACATTAACCGTTGCAGCTCACGGTCATATTTAGACCATTTGTGTGATGAATACGTTGGTGGTTTGATGTTATTGTGTAAATTTCACTGTCTCTGTGAGACAGAAAAACATCCATTTACTAAGAATCGTCACTGATTTACTCGAGCCATGTAATACTGAAATACATTAAAGGTCTGGTGTGTTTATGCTGTATGGATGTGGTAGCCTTTCCCACCCACACACAGGCTGCATTCCCACAAATAATGTCCTCACTCTGCAATTCTGTTTATGCCGCAAACCTGCAGTGTCTGCCAGACTGAAGGGTCTCTGTTTACTGGAGGAAAACAAAGAGTGGTCTAGGAGCATCAATACTTTTATCATTGGCATGATGAGTGAATAGAGTTGCATGTGCTCATGACATACAAAGAAAGAAGAAAAGAATAAGAGGCAGGAACAGAGGGGTGAGTGTGTTGCAGGAGGGGTGTAAATTGAATTTCATGAGCGAGAATGCAGGGAAGAGATGCACAGAGACAATGTCAGAGGTCTGACAGAGCAGAGGGAGAGCTAAAGAGAAGACTCACCTAGCAGAGGAGACATGAGCAACTTCTTCAGGAATGGTTTCATATTTTAAACTGATTATTTTCTGTTTTGTGATTAATCCTTATGGCATTTTATATTAAAAAAGTTATTAAAAGAAAGTAAAATAAGCCTCCATTAAAAGGTTTTACTTCAGTGTCTGAACTGACTATGATACAGTAGCTCAGGCTATTTGGTTAATTAATCAGTTATATGTCTCCAAAGATATATGTTCTGTTTAGGAATTAAAAATAAATTTATTTTATACAATCTCATAGTTTATTCACAATAGAACATAGAAAACATATCAAATGTTTAAACCAAGGCTGGAAAAGTTAAGTGGTGAAAAATATTTAGCATCTAATTGCTTGTTCTATTGTGAGAATTTGAAATCATTGCATTCTGTTTTTAATGTAAATTTTGGTTGTAAAATACTTTACACCTGTACACATTTCTGCCACTTGTAGAGTGCGGCAAAACATACTGACTGCTTCTGCTGTTTTTTTTTTATTATTTAAATTGTAATAAATGGATTTGGATGCATTAGTGACAACTGGCAAATACATGGATTTATTTTTTACAGTTATAGTCTTGTTATAACAAATTTCAGCATGTAACACTACCACATTGCTGTTACTGTGGTCCTTAAGAATGTACTGCTGTAGGTAACAGACTATGATGTGTCTACTATGCCCACTCACAGGTGACACTGTTCTGCAACCCTGAAGTCTCCTTGACGTCTTCGACAGAGCAGATAATCCAATACTCAATCAGGCTTAAGCTAATCAACATTGGCTGGCCCCACTGCCTCGATAGGAAGTTTAATCTGAAGGCTGTAGCCTTCTTGGTGCTCCAGCTGCCATTCATGCTTATAGCCGCACTATGCTTATAAATAGCAGCTAATTAACCACATGAATCACAGACATTTCCATACATGAAATATGTCCCTTTACCTGTTCAACCAAACCACTGAAAATTAAATGAAAAGAAGCACGTGGGGCCTAAGTTTGGAAAATTCCCTCAACTATAGTCCTGTAAGCATGTAACTGCTTGTCAAATTCAAACTAGAGGTTAAATAAAACCATTATCAAAAATGTGACTAAATGGCAGCCCAGAACCAACTGAGCATGAATGTTGTGAGCAGAAACAAGAACAAGATTTTTTCTCTGCTGGCAGAGTTATAACAGTTATAACAGACAACCTGCTGTTCTGCTGGTAACAGCAGCTCAAGCTGCAGGAAGAAGGAAACTAACAACAGTGGCAGCACTGTGCTTCCCCACCCTCCCTGCACAATGCTTCCTGTAATTTCGCTGCTTTTGTGTTTTGCCGCTGTCCTAGTTGGACAACACATAGACCCACATATAAAATCTTTCATCTTCTGCCACTGGTAACTTATGAGAGTTTTTGTTTTAGCAGAGAAAGTTGAAGCCAGAGATTGAGTGACTGGAAATAATCAAAAACCCATCACACTTGTGTTGATCATTGCATTGTGAGGAAAGCAAAAATCATTCTAACTGCTCACGTAGGAAAGAAACAAAGAGACAAACAAACCAGAAGGCAAATAATCAGCAGCACCAAAACTGTACAGAAGTTGATGCCAGAAATAAGTTATGTAGGAGGGAAAATGCGAAGCGGCATGTGGGTCCAAGGCCGGTGTGCAGAGGTAGCCTAAGGTTTTTGTAATGATTTAGACGAACTGAGAGACTCCAAGATGAGAACAAAGCCAAAGGCCAGAGTAGAATATTTTGACATTTCCACACATATCACCAGCTTTAATGCAAAATAGCTATATTCACTGGAATATCTGAGTAAATCCTGTGGGCTTAAAGCTAGAGATTACTGTGGTAGAGGTGTAATTCTGCAAACCACGACCCTGAACTAAGCCAGTCTGAGCCGATGTCAGAGACACACAGAAGCACTGACAGAAAAATGGCCTTTATTCTATGTATAGATCATTAAACAACACTTAAGATGGGCTTATTAGCGGTTGGCTGTTTGCACACATGAGAGGAGCACAGTAAGTGAGCTATATCTTAAACATGAAAATTCAAATGAGTTACAGAGTGTTTTCTCTACAAACAGAAATCACCTGTATCATTGGGGTGTTTGGGACATAAATGACAGCATATATCCTTAATAATGTGTTTGCTAAATAGTAATTTGAGTAATGAAGAAAAGTCAACAAGACTGGGGCCTAAAGTGTTGAAGAGAGCTATCAACGAGTTCTACTACACGGAACATAAACTCCAATGTGGTGTTTTAAGCCAGTGATTTCTAACATGAGTTCTTTTTTGGGATAAAGAAGAACTACTACACACATTTTTTACACCTATTATTCATTGTCTAGATTTTCTTGTGAATTTCTTGATTGAATTCCTAGATACAAACTTATCAGAGGAAATAATCTTAGAGGTTTAAGGGTGAAACTCATTCTAAACAAAGTGTATGCAACTTGCAGCTGGTGCTTCATTTTAATGCTTATGAAACACTTACCTTTTGGCAATGTGTTCGTGTGGACTAATGGCTATGATGTAAGCATTTTGCATACTGCAAATGCACCTGAATAAAATAATCAATTACAAAATAATTTCTAATAGAAACAATACAAGCTAGATGCAAAATACTGATATTGACATTGATAGGAAATCCATATCTTACCTTTAGACAATGTCTAGCAGCTGCAGTGAACACAACACAACCATCAGCTACTAATACCCTCTAAGTTCACCAGTAGGAGACTGGTGGCATAAGATGGGTGGCACCTCAAAACTTAGGCCTTTCACACCTGAGACTGGAGTTTGAGCATTAAAAAACAAGCTCAGCTCAACCATTTTTATTAACTAGATAAACCTAACCAAGGCGTGTTTGTGGCTAATCCCAACCAAATCAATTAGTTTGCCCAGTTGTAATCTAGTTGGGAAATTGCAAAGAAAGTCAAGGTTTCAGTGAGTACAATTTCCTACACCATCAAAAGCTACTTGAGAAAACTCTGACAATAAAAGGTCTGACAGACCCAAAGCGACAACAGATTTAGAAGCCAAATTTCTGAAGGTTAATAGCTTATGTGATAGGTGGTTCACAGCACAACAGCTTCAATCAGACCCATCTATCCATCCATTTTCTGAACCGCTCAGTCCCTGTAGGGGTCGCAGGTGTGCTGGAGCCTATCCCAGCCGGCATACGGGCGGGAGGCAGGGTACACCCTGCACAGGTCGCCAGTCCATCGCAGGGCCATTCAGACCCAATAGTGGTCAAAGTATCCTGACTTAAATGGATCACAAAACACAACCAGTGGACTGCTCAAAACTGGAAGAAGGGCTTATGGACCAATCTTATATATCTGGTTCAACACAAGGCTTTTTTATGCTGTTGGAAGGATGGTTACTTAGGGTGTGGCACCAGGTGTCAAACATGAAGACGTGGAATGAACTCGGGTTCTGTAGTTGGACCAGAATTCAAAGGACAGTCTCCAGATGTATAAACTATTCAAATGAGCTATTAGAGCTCCTGCAGAATCAGGACTTATGGTGATTGTCACACACACACACACACACACACCAACCAACACCTATGTGCTAGCTGAAACTTTTCGCGTCAATGTATGAGACTGTGCTGCCATTTAATGTCCTGTTGTCAAAAGCAGCAGAATTTCAACAAATGCCTGCTTCAATACATGAGGACGCTCTTACAACAAACAGCCATTCTAGTTGTATGAGAGAGTTGGGACACATGACCTACATGGGGGCGTTAAAGTTGGACTTGTTGGTAGAACTTGTTTCTTAGCACAAGTTCTAATTCTTCTACTGTACTTTTCTGTCACAGTGCATGGCTGAGCAGAGCATGCTGTTCTCCTAGGTGGAAAGCCTAAAAATACTCACTCAGTCATTATGAACACATCTTTATGTATGTAAGACACCACAGGAGCATGGAAGTGCTGATAAGATGTTCCCATAGTATCTAGTTAGGCCTTACCCCTCGCTACACGAAAGCAATGAACCCCCCAACCATCCCCTCCCCAACATTTCAAGTAGATTGGTGGTGTGTGCACCACAGGCAAGAATTTTAAAAAGGTGCTTCTTGATTGAAGCAACTTTCTTCATCAGATACTAAAACTTCCATGTCAAGGTTGGAGAAACCTTTTTTATAAAAGGTAGGGAAAATTATTGTAGGCTGTATATATGCAGCACATATACTTCTGTTACAAAGGTTTTATAACAGTTTTAGAACATCCTCATTTTTCTAGTTTTTATTAAAAGTTAAGCTGCAGTAGCAAAAAGACATTAAATGGCACAAAAGTAAGCACAAACTGTGAGGTTAAAAAAGATTACCAAGCAATAAAAATAATGCACATTGCAGAAGTACACTTCAGAATGTAGGAGGTACCAGTAAATAAAGCCTGCTAAGCTGATACAAACATACTAAATATGTTTAGTGTTTGAACAGACTCTGTTAATACACCCTCTGAAGCATTATTTGGACAAATTGCACTGCTGTACAGTAAGTAGTATATCGCTATTATGATGGTTGAAAAAAGGCAATAAAGGGAGACAGGCAGACCATTATAACCTTTAAAAATATAAGTTTCTTTCTAGAGAAATTGCAAAGACAGTCAAAGTTTCAGTGAGTACAATTTCCTACACCATCAAAAGCCACTTGAGAAAACTCTGACGATAAAAGGTCTGACAGACCCATAGCGACAACAGATTTAGAAGCCAAGTTTCTGAAGGTTAATAGCTTATGCCATAGGTGGTTCACAGCACAACAGCTTCAATCAGACCTAATGGTGGTCAAAGTATCCTGACTTTAATGGGTCACAAAACACAACCAGTGGACTGCTCAAGACTGGAAGAAGGGCTTATGGACTAATCTTACATATTTGGTTTAACAAAAGGCTTTTTTTAAGCTGTTGGAAGGATGGTTACTCAGGGTGTGGCACCAGGTGTCAAACATGAAGAAGGACGTGGAAGGGACTGGTTTCTGTATTTGTGTGCAAATGGACAGTCTCCAGATGTATACATCTATGTATATATAACTGGCTGCTGAAATTACAGATTCAATAATGAGTAAAAAAGGCATTCAAATATTTGCTAATTCAGTCAGGCTATGTTTAGGGTACAATTATCAAACACATGGCAAACTTCGCTGTCTCCACGTATCCGTACTTATCATTATACAAATAAGACAAACAACCCAAACCCACAAAGCCATGAACCATCTTCTGTGTGGAAACAACAACAATAAAACAGCAACTTAAGATGAATAACATATGCTGCTAATTCCTTCCAAGCAAGGTACTAACAATATTAGCACATCATAGTTCAGTTGTAGGAAAGTAGCAGAGAGAGAGAGAGAGAAGGCTGTGTGTATTTAACTCACCCTTTGGAAGAGGAAGACCATTCTCCTTTCTTTCATTGTGGTGAAATGGACAGTAACCATCTCTGAGAATTAATCCAAATGGCCTTTAGTTTGTCCACAACAGAGTCAATGGATATGTATTATTATTTTCTTCAGCAAACTTTAGCGCTACCAGCTAGCCACTCGGACATTAGGTTTCCTTGTTAAAAGTCAGAATGCCTCCTTTTTCTCCTCCATATGCAACTCTAGTTTTGGCGTTGGCCTGTTATAACATTTAATTTTAAAGTAACTTGTTGCTGTAGAGTCAGTTTAGTTTACTAACCTCTATAACACTTGATATCTCCAATGTTACCACTGTAAGTGGCTGATGATGATGTTGATCCCATGCTGTGATCTGATAGATGGGGAAGCCAAAGGCTTCCCTTGGCATCCTCCTGACCACTGACAGTTTGGCAATATTATGGCATTAAAATCAACAGCAAATGTAAAGAAAATGCATAAGGGTTGCATAAGCATCACTAATTGTATATTAAAATATGTATTGTATATATTGTATTGTGTTTTATGCACAGAAATTTTACCCCCAACCTTTGCTACCTTCTTTTTTACAATAAATAGATAAATAAATAAAAACATAAAAGGTGGTTTTGCAACAAATATGTTAAAGCCTCAATACTACAAATGATTTTCAAGGTATGGCAGCCAGCAGCAGTCAATGTCACACGCCTTCGTGTAATGTTATTGTTGGTTTGATATCAATAGGTTAAGCTTCTATCTGATTCAGTCTTTATCACATTTTATGTTAGTGATTGACTGAAAAGCCGACTGCCACATTTCAGAGAAAGCTCTGATCGTTCTGCAGATTGTTAAACACAAAATCTCCCAAAGAAAGTCAATGGATTCCCTCAGACGAACCTCCTAAAACTGAATGCATTTACCCAATTGTTAAGCATTTAGAATGGACTTATCCATCAATACTGAGTCTCGGTCTCAGTTCTCAGTCTTTTCCACTCGCCTCCTCTCCCTCTCACTGCTCGACTCCTCAACCGTCTGTTGCACAAACATAATATCACTCATAAATCCTGCAGTTGTGTTTTACAAAAGAAAAAGACACATTTAAATTTCAATTTTATCGTCTTGCTCATTGCCTAGTGGGCAACTGCTACAGTGTCATGCAAAGGCTCAAATTAAAGATACAAATATATCTGTGGACATGGAGGTAGATAGTAGGTAGATCTTATCTATGCTGTCAGCATCATTCATAAAGACACAACCTTGTGCCCTTGGGGTGGCAACAGCTGGACAAGAATTATGTCACTATTACAGTTTTTGTCAGTTTTTTCTCTGACATGAGCAGACACATTAACTGGCATCACATTTGCCTTTAATCCTCTCTCAATCCTCATTCCTTAATACATTTGTGTGTGATATTCAAGAAAGACTGTAAAATTTAAAAGCAACTATCACAGGTTTTGTAGCAGTTTTTCCTTTACTGTTACTCATCACGGAAAAATTAATCATCATGGTTATTTTTAAAATCTAATTCTCAGAATCTAGTTTCTCAGAGTTTCTTCTCTGAGATGTCGGAAGGGGTCCTGGCTCAGCATCTGGCAGCTTCATCTGCACACCAAATTGATCTTCCGTAGTCTGAAGAAGCTGGATGAGGAATGGTCTTTATCCTCCTCCTTGTATTCATCATGTAAAAACTAAGAAATAAATACATATGGACATTAAAGCATTGATGAAAAACAAAGATAATAAGACTTTCACACACTACTGTATTACGTTAACGCTGGTTGATGTTTACTACCAACAGATTCACATGAACAAAACTAAAGTGAAAAGCTCCAAACATGTATGTTAGGTAAGTTACAAGTTGAAAAGACTCACTGATGCGGCTTCAGCTCTGTTCTCTCAGTGCTCATTTACCCAGACCGGTGACTATATGGCAGAGTTAATGATGTTCACAAGCTCTTTGCTGTCCAATCAAACGACAACAGTAGAGCAGCCGCTCTCAATCATCAGTCGGCTTCAGTTCACACAACATTCAAGTTGGCTGATAACTGAAAAGCCACTGCTTTTTAATTAGCGCCTATGGAGAGTTCTATTAAATATGCCAAGGTTAGGGTCTTAAGTGATTCCTGCTGTGACCACCATGATTCTGAGTCACTTAGAAAGCTTTTTGATGCATGAACCTCCTCCGGTAGCCATATTGAAGAGCCTTGGCTGCAATTATTCTATAATAGCTAGGATCTGATTTTCACAGTAGCTCATGATACATTTTCAGAAACAGATGCTTTCTTTTGTGCTGCAGAGAAGAGAAGGATTCAGAAGGTGGTTGGATAATAAATTGTCAGATAACATTAATACAGTTACATTTCCTGAAGGAAGAAGAGGTTGATTGCAGATATTATTCCACAAATTCACCCCTGCAACTGTAATACAATGTTTTTTGTTTTACATTTGTTCTTAACTTTTGATTTCAAAGGACACATCTTCCTTTCAAGTAATAATATACATGGACAGCATAAGTCATGGTCAATTGAACCTGATGTATGCAACTGATGCAAAATCATTTGAAGACAAACACACCATGACCTGCTTTTTTATGTGAAATATAGAAAGTCGTACCTGTAGACTGTACAGCAAAACTGCCCAATAAATAACATTAAAGTCAATAACAAACAGTGAAGTCATTTTTCTCTGTTTCACTACATTGACACAGTCATTGCCCTTTGGCTCTGTGTGGCAGTACCTACATTTAGGCTGATCGGCTTGGCTGCAGCTTTCTGTGCCTCTTTGCACTCAAGGAGCTTATTCCCCACTGGGAGGCTGGCACAGAAGCTGCTCTCTAATAACAGCAGCAGTGACGCAGCACACAAGCTTGATTCCTGACCAGCAAATCTGCGTGACAGCTACTTTAAGCTGCATATCACAGCTTCAGACCCCCTACGACTCTGCCGTCCTATGTCACAGAGAGGAAATGTGGTGTGAATTAAGATCCCTTAAAGTTCAGCATTATACGAAATGAGTTAACCACCCAGTCTGACAGAGAGTTTGAGGAGATGGTGGTGACACTGTATGTCAGAATTCATGAATGCACAATAGTAGCTACAAAATACCGTCACCAAGAGCTTTTTCAAAATAAAGAAACCTATAAATACTGTCCCAATTAGTCCAATGCTATAATAATGAGCAATACATGATTTTTGGTTGCATGAATAGTATATCTCATATTTCCTTTCTTTGATTTCAGTTTTCAAATAAACGTTGGGACGGTCTTACAACAAAAGGCCAATCATATGAGAGTTAGGACAAGCAACCCACGTGGACATTAAAACTGAAGGACTGTATTTTGCTACAGATGTATCAAAATGCTTCTGAATGCACAATAGTAATGTGGCTAAATAGATTCTGACTGTTAACATTCAGCTTTTTACTATATGGATGGTGCAGACACGTTATGTCTAAGGCTGCAGCCATCAAGGCTCACAAAGCTAGATTACACTTCACAAGTTAAATCGGACATACAGTCAATCAAGTGACGAACTATTACAACATGAGTATGTGAATTGGTGCCTCTTGGGGCATCAGAGCCTCATTAGAAAAGAAAAACTACTTAAATATAAAATGATGCATGATTCTGCATCATTCAGATTCTGTGTCTGTATAGGCTCCTTCTCAGCAGGAGCTGATTTTGTTTAATATATTAAGACAGATTTGACAATGGTTCCAGAGGAGCTGCCATGTTTTGTTTTTTTTGTTTGTTTTGAGGTTGAAATTCGGATCCAAACTGAAGAACAGTTTAGAGAGAGATGTGTTCATAATGATGAAGAAAGGTGTCACTTATCTGTTGTCCAGGTGACTTGAAAAAACAACTGCCTGAAGCAAATTTAAGCAACCAGACCACAAAAAATAGTAAAACATGCATTTATTATAGGTTTGTGTCAGCACTTTAAGAGAAGCTATTTGTTAAAGTCTTTATCTGAAATAAAATATTTTTTTCTTTAGCCTAAAAATTTCTGATATGGAAGTAAAATATAATGATTCATGACTTACTACCTAACTCTTACTTGTACTAATCTCAAAGCCACCTGTAGAGAACACTAGTTCATGTACTGTTGAATACTGATTAATAATTGTCTGTGAGCCGCAATTTAATTTTAAAATGAAAAATGAATGTATTCTTGAGAGTTACTTGCCGTAGGAATAATTCAGCCCTCGTGGTTCCTCATTTCTCTTTAATAGTGAGTCATTTAGCTGAGGTTAGGAGTGGTTCAAGTAGACTGACTTAGTGTGGTAAAATGTTATCTTTATCTTGATCACCTACAGAATATAACTATATGATCAGAACAACTTGGCAGCATCATTAATAGCAATCTCATCACTTTTGCTTGCAGAATCAACACTGATGATGATTGCTATCAATGGGATATGACACAGTGGAGATTACACATATTCTAATCATGAGCAGAGGGATAATTAAACTAAAGGCTGACAAAGTAAAAACACTTTAGTTTGACCTCTCGCCTGCTTTCAGACTGGGAGTAACAACCCCTGAATCCAACAGGACACAAGTTAAAAAAGTATATGACTAAAATCAGCCTCTTTGGTTTAACAGGCACCTAAAACCCCAAGGTTGTAAAACCTAAAATATAAGTCCTAAAACTATTATTACATGCAGATTTGTCATATGTGCCAACACATGCTTGTGGGGACACTTTTTGAAACAATACACCTCACTCCTCCAAATCATAACTTTTGTATATTGGTGATCATCTTTTCTGTCAGTGCCTACTTTATATTGTCCAAGTTAAATGCTGAGATCTGACAACACAGAGATATCACTTGCTCAGTCGAAGCAAGAGCTACAGTAAAATAAATCTGACCGATTGCAAACAAGCTGACAATTCAGTAAAGTCATCAGAATGTTTTATGCTGCAGCAGAAATGAAGATAACAGAACCTGACAGATCAACAATAATCCATTCCAGAGAACTGTGCACACAAAACCATAGAAGTACAGAACTTGCGGTGGATGTTAAAGATCCAGTAATCAATACTGTTACATGAATAATGTGCCTATCTTGCTTGCTGTAAAATATGAGGCCATAAGCTCTGTATGCCAATATGTTACTGTAACCAACAACTGTAGTTGTCATAGTACTTATACCACAAGCAAAAGAGAAAATATCAGGTGACACAGTTATAGAAAACCAATACGTCAGAATTTGGAGGAGGCAGAGGTGGATAGTTGGGTCACAAAACCCAGGTTTTTTCCCACCAAAGACTAAGGCCCAAAACCATTTCTCAATTTTACCCCTTCTCCTACACCTTGCCCCTTGAAACAGAGTGGTAAGGGGTAGGGCTGAAAATATTCCCCTAAGAAATGAGACCCCCCATTATATCATTATACGTCATCATGCAGGGTCTCTAGCTGCTACGTAATACCCGCGGCAAGTGATTACAGCTTCCAAGATGCCATTGTCAGCTGTGGTAATCTCCATTGTGTGGATTATAGGCTTTTATTTGCGTTTGTCTGCCACAAAACAGCTAATTGCAGTAAACACAAAAGCACTTTTCGTTTGCGACATCACGCATCAGTGGTTGTAACCACAAGAAAACAATAACAGTTTTGTAATGATATCTGATGTCTGGTCAATTTTTTTTTTGTTAATTTTCGAAATGATGCTGTCACAGAGTATCAGATATGAAAATATGTAAAAATGCGAGACTGTTGAGCTAAACAGCAGCAGCAATGATACTGTATGTGTTGTAGAGCAGCCGTCTGCCAGCCCTACATCCTGAGGTGTCCATGGACAAGACATAGAAACCCATTGCTGTCCCTCCCTGCTTTGGATTGGATATGACCGTAAATGTATGGGCACACTATTGAATATAATATAACATAAAAAAATGTTTGCCTTAATTAAATCCTTATTATTTAAAATAATATATTTATATGTGTGTGTGTATGCACGTATCTGGTGTATGCTAAGAAATCCCTCATGCCCGTTCATTTGAAGTGTCGTCCTGAAAGGCTATGTAGCCCCTCTGCTTTAACCCTACCACTCCATCCAAAAGAGAACTGGGACACCACCCACCCCTTACATAAACACACAAAACTGAGGGGTAGGGTTAAGTGGGAGAAGTGGGATTGGGCCTAAATCTAATTATATTGGTTTTTGTGCCTAAACCTAACCAAAACTTTGTATGTTAAAAGCATCTGACAAGAGATGACAACTATTTCATTCCATTTACATTTACATTGGAGGACTTAAGTTGATAATATACACATTCTGTGTTGACACTGCCCCAAAGTGCCCAGTTTTCTTTAGTTTTTGTTGGCTAACCAACAAGTTTATTTTCAAGCTTGAATTAAAAACACGTTGGGTAGAAAGATAGAATAAAGTTAAGATAGAAATGTGGATGAACTGACTTTTTAAAGAAATACTGGTAAAATAACATTAAATACATAAAATAACAAAAACACATTCACAATATTCTCATCTTTAAGGTCAGACAACTTGATGTGTTCCTCACAATAGCAACACACACACACACACACACACACACACACAGATGTGACTACATTTTAGTGCCCCTTTTTTGAAAACAATTTATAGGTACAGGTTGCACACCCCTAGTAGGCCCCCCTGTCTCAACTCCCACTCCCCCAGTCTCACCTCACGCCCTCACTCTCACAATCTCACAATCCCATTAAAGAAAGATGTGTGGAGGTACGGAGGTTAGTGAACAGCCCCAGGCCTGAGTGGCTTGACATAATGAAGAACATGTGGTTAAGTCAGAGGAGTGTGTGTGTGTGTGTGTGTGTTTAACCTGAGGTGTTGCTTGCTCAGTAGTTGATCTCAAGAAAGTCTGAGAGTTAGTATTTCGGGGAAGCAGAGCACCTGAGGGAATTAATGTTTAAGTATGGTGAGCAGCGTGGGAGTGAAACGGGTGAGAAATTTTCCCCAGCACAAGGTGGCCCCTTATGTGCTGACACATCGAGAGGGAGCCTAAATTAGCCTCTTGTTCAAAATAATGGCTCAGACTCTTAATTGGAAAGAGAAGAGTGAGTCCTCCAAGGCACCATTTTGGCATCAGATGTTAATGTGAGAGGCTCAAATAAGTGGCAAAAAGCTGTGCAAATACATGACCTGTAAATTTAGTCTTCTACAGCTGTAACCTAGTTATAATTACCTGTGCTTAATCTGATATTAGCTTAAAACTGAAAAAAAATGTGTACAACTTTTTAAAGTCTGAAACACTGTTGACCTCTGTGGAATGTTGGTAAAATCTGTTACACATCATAAATGCCATCAAATTATTGATGATATTGATATTAATTATTATCAAGTGCTGATAACAAAAATACTTATTTGATCATTAAAGGTTCAAAGTTGGTTCAACTTGGGAACCTATTTAGAACTGGTTGCTTTTCCAAGT
The DNA here is from genome assembly GCA_900302695.1 of Helostoma temminkii. Classification (NCBI taxonomy): domain Eukaryota; kingdom Metazoa; phylum Chordata; class Actinopteri; order Anabantiformes; family Helostomatidae; genus Helostoma; species Helostoma temminkii. The sequence continues at coordinate 1,780 of OMLM01011578.1, read as the reverse complement.
GCTAGAGAGCCACCATAGAGCCACATCATTATGTCTGCATGTACGTCACTGTCTTCACTGCAACGCTAAGGTTAACCACTACAAGTACTAAAATGTCTCTGCACAAAAACACCTGATTTTGGGAGCCTAAACTCACATATAAACATTCCTGGTCTAACACATATGTGCTGCTCATGATCTCTATGTACAGAGGTTACATTCAATACATGCTGATTGTAAGCTAATGGATGTTTGTGTGAAACTAGCATAAACTATTTCGCTGAAGTACCTTCATAAAGAACGTTCATTTAAGAACATTGATGTCCACATTTTGTATAGGAAAGACAAGTGTTTTAAGAGAGGGCTGCAGGAAGCTTTACATGTGCAAATAAATACCCCCTTGTTTGACTGAGCTGGAGGCCTCAGACACAACCTGTCTCAAATTTATCATGCTGCCCTTTCATCCATCCCCGTGAGAATCAGGCCCAACTCACACCTCCACCAGGATAGCTGCAGACACACTTTAATGTGGGAAGGAGGGGTTGTTAGTGGCCTGACTAATACATCCACTCACACCTTCCCCTTCCATTGTTCACCTAACGAGCCCATTCATGGCAGGTGTGAAGTGAAACCAACCCGGAGAATAAATCTGTGGTCTTTAACCAACTTTCCTCAGATTGATGAAGCTACTTGTATGAGTAGTGACACGTTTCATCCTAACAGAAGGTACAGTTGCCATGACTCAACATCCAGATAACTCTGGGGTACCAGAGGTGCTGTATGTGAGGACGCAAATGTCCAAAGCAGGTAGTCTGGACATTAAAAATTAATTCATGCCATTGACTAAACCAACGTGTGAATATAGCAGGTAATTGTCCAGTGCATCCACACTGATTATTGTTTGTTTAATTTAACATCTGCTGCTTTGTTTGTTCGCACTGTAAAGAAAACACACTGGATTCTGCATCATACCTTTTGTGTCATGTCATGACCCCTATGTGATCAACCTAGGCGCCACCCTTCACCTAAATCAAATGTATTTCCAGTAAGTGAGAATGCAAGCGTCTGACGCTGACAACTTCCTGTTGTGTGCTGCATGTGTGCAATCCCTGACAATATCCAGACCCGATTCTCCATATGCAACCAATGTAGAGCCGAGCAGGGTTGGGTTTGTGCTCCTGTTTTACTGTATTTGGACATAATTTGTCCCAAACACATTCTGACACAATTTAGTGATTTGGGTGAACTGACCTTTTAAAATACCAAGAGGTTTACAGAATGTGGATAAAATAAAAGTAAAAAGATACATGGTCTGTTAATCTCTCATTGTGCAGAGTAGATTTTATATCCTGTAATAAACAAAAGGCTCTTGAAACAATTAGCATACCAAAATAATAATAATTTTTCAACACGCCACAGTCACGCATTAGAGACAGAAACAGACGACATGTAGATTCCTGCCTTGAAAGAAAAACCAAAAGCAGTGCCAGACAGAATGTGTAACTGTCACACAGATGTGGGCTGTAATTTGAACTCATGGACTTATGTACAGTTGAGCAGCAGTCAGATCAAGACCTCAGGGAGTGTAGTTCTCAACATGGGCAGAACATGACAACAGTATGTAAATCACAATAAAGAACTTTTATTTGCCCTCCTGGGAAGTGACCAGGGACATTAAAATTAAAGTCACACACACACACACACACACACACACACACACACACACACACACACTGCAATTCTCGGTCATCAGAATGTCCTTTGTGGGGTTTTGTTGACATACTGTATGTAATGATTTATG
>OMLM01011572.1:45437-66777 GCA_900302695.1 Helostoma temminkii | reverse complement strand
CCTGCTGGACGTCCCCGTCTACAGCAGCAGGATCCAGTCTCTGCACCTGCTGTTCAGCCTCTACCTGGAGTTCAGAGACTCGCAGCACTTCACACGCAGAGCGCACATGTGACGCCTGAGCTTTGACCTCTGAACTGTTCAGTTAATCTGGTTTTATCCGTGTTTCATTTAAAGTTCCTAATAAAGTGACACCTTTTACTGTCTCACTGTGGAATAAAGGGAAAAAGTGTGTGACTCCAGATTAAACCATCTGAGTATTTAACGTCTTCACAGTGTTGGACGTTCGCTCGCACTTTCAAGTTTCATCTGCACGACAGTGTTCACATCAGAAACGATGCTTGAATCTGAGACAGTCGGCTTTAGATTCTGCCTGTCTGTCTCTGCTCGGGTGAGAGAGACTGTTGTCTCTGGGGCCAGCGCAGTAAAATGTCTTTTACAGCAGACACACAACAGAGACGACGTTCAAACAAACCATGAGCTGCTCACATCTCTGTTATATCCTCCTAGAGCTGAAGCTTTTTATTTTTTTAAGATTTGACATAATTATTTCCTAAATCTCATCAAGTTTCCCATATCATGCTACTTTCTGTTGCCATTGACTTTTTATCCTCATTTTTTGAATTTGAGAATCAAAACATGTACAGTCACTTGACTGTGCCCACACGGGACTGCAGTACAGACACTGTCTGTCTGTCTGTGTGTCTGTCAGGCTGGTCTTCATTTAGCTTCCTGTCTGCTGCTGATCGATCAGTGTGATGAAGTGATTTTACTATGTGTGGAAGATGTAAACGATAATATTACTCACAGTTTCAAAATAAAATCCCTGCGTTTTGATTGAGTAAAATAATGTATCATAAGCCAGGTTTACTAAAAGTACCAAAGTAAAAGACATACCTTGTCACAGTGGAGCTGAAGAAGTAAAAGTACTGTATTATTATTACATGAATGTTTTAACAGCATTTTACTGTAGCAGCTACTTTATTTATACTGTCACCGTTCAGTTTGAAGTAGAAAAGAAGAAACTTGCTTGCCGCTCAGTAACAGTAACCTTAAGAGGACATGAAGTATTTTTACTGCTACACTGCACCTCAACACAGTACTTGACTCAGATTCTACAAGAAATAAATAAATATTCACAAATTAAAAACACACACACACACCCCTCTGACTCTGACTCCCACAATGCACCGCACTGTTATTGTATGGGCTGCCTCTCCAACATGGCGGCTCCTGGCTGCGTCTTCCACAGAACCCTGACCCGGTCCAGACCCGGTTCGAACAAGGTCTAATTGTCTCTGTGGTTGTTGTTTATCAATTGTTAAGTCAGAGGGCGGGAGTTTGGCTCCCAACAGCCCGTAAAGGACATGCTAAATGCTAAATGCTAAAACGACCAGACTCCGTTTAAATTTCTGCCAGTTTAACGTCGCGCTACTTTTCAGAAGAAACGTTAAACGGTCGTTTAAACTATTTTAATCACAAATTAAACAATTTACAATAACTGTTTGCCAAATTGAAGCGATAAAACGCTCGTTATAAAGCGTGAAGATCATCAGTATTCATTAATTCGCTAAATAACGTAATATTTATATTTATATTTATACTTAAAAAAAGCCTCTCAGGGAAATACAGATGTGCCGTATTAAACATAAAAACACAAGGATTTAAACACCTGCACAAACCGCAGTGTTTATGTGTTGATAACTATCCTGTGACTAATACAACTTTAAACTATCAGATGTTCGCTTCTTGAAACAGGAGATGTTATGTACATTTTATGCAACAGTTATGACGAAATTACCATAAGACCGTAAGCATGTGGAAAAGTGCTAAACATTAATACGGATATATTAAATATTAGCTGCTAACTACGATAAGCTTAAATTAGACGCTTTTTGAATGAGGTTTGGCGCGAGAAAGCTGGTTCGCTCCCACCAGCGCAGTGACGGTTCGGATTACACTGTTAACAGATGATTTATTAGTCACATTAGAAGGTTAAATTTTAAACACATTATATCAGCAGTGATAATTTCACAGTTTATCATCTCAGTTGTTTCAGAGCCTCTGAGCCTTCGTGTTTTTTCCCCTTTAACAAAATGAGAAACATGAGTTAAACTTGTCATCGTTAAATCCAGACACTCCTGACGCGTACATTCAATTAAACTTTTGACTCATCTAATATATTCCTGTTTTGATTTCATGATTTTGTGTCTTGCTGTCCCATCTGTTGGTCCTGCAGGTGTCCTCGTCCTCTCCTGCCGTCTGCAGGGAGGTCCTGTACGTGGTGGACCTGCAGCGGTACAGCAGAGACCAGGGGTCGTCCGTCTACTTCCATCAGGCGGTCCTCACTGGTAAGACACTGCAACTAGAACACGTCCTTTATGAGGCTCATTGTACTGGTCTCACTGGTTTTCCTTGGGGTTTACTGGTTCATGGTCTCCAGGTGACGACCTGTATGACCTCACGCTGACTGACGGGGACTGCAGGCTTCAGGCGACTCTGGATCCTGGTTTGAACCGGCTGGTGGAGAGGAACGTCCTGCGGTCCAGGTCGAAGTTGCGTCACGCCACCTTTGTCCCCGCCCTGTCCGCTCAGCTGCCAGCAGGCGGAGACAGAGACAGGTGAGTATGGACAGGTGAGAGCTGCGGCAGTGGTGTCACAGGTCTGGTTTAACGTCCGTGCTCCTGCAGCTACAGACTGGTGAGTGTGGAGGTGGCAGACGACGCTCCAGGTGATGGTGAAGATGATGGAGTCAGGAGCGTGGATGTGGACTGGGACTCTCTGCCCTGGTTTGGATCCTCAGAGCCTGCAGGTACAGTAAAAGCCTCTGAACCAGTGGAGTTTAACTGATAGGTAAAGGTATGTAAGTATAATTAAAGTACTAAATGCTGTTACTGTAATTAAGACTGACTTGTGGATTAGGTAACAGGCTGCAACCGTACTTACTCGTAACTACGCAGTCACACGGTGCGTTGTTTGTCCTCAGGAATTGACATGATGCTCACTGGGGGTGAAATACCACATATCAGCAGGGGCAGTGCTTGATTTAAAGTCCTCTCGCACCATTTCCTCTGAGGTGCCAGAGGCAGTTGAGGATATTTATCTTCTGTCGCTGTGTAGTTAATGGCTGTAGAGTTTTATTCATGCTACACGACAGGTTTATGTGTTTACCCCTTATATCTCCAAACCTATAAAGTCCACAGTTTGGAATTCTAGTAAACGTTTTCCTTGTGGTGACGTGTTTGACATACTAAATAAATACATCTGTCACGCCACAATGTGGCTAGTTACAAACCTGTAAATGTGGAACCTATGGTTAAGGTTAGGAAATAGAAACACTGACCTTCTGCACAAATATTCCTAATGCAGCCACACCCTGAGATTATGTGAACATTATACTGATACTGAGAACTTACTGCCATCTGGTGGAGAATCCAGAAAACTTCAACAGTGTTTTATGCTCTAACATGCTTCCATCTACATTCTTCAGTACAGTAAATCTTGCAGTAGTAACACCTGCAAGCTGCAGCAACAGCTTGCTTCCAGCAGTCACACCCATTTTCTTTAGGAAATGCACATTCTAGTGTTAGTAGCTACGATCTAAACCTCACTCTCATGATGTCCTGCAGCACCTCTGCTTCCTCTGCGAGCCAACAGGAGCGTCTTCCTCCCTCTGTGGAACAACGTGGACTACAGCGGGGACATGTGGAGGGAAGCCCCACCCACCGAGGAGGATGAGGAGGAAGAGGAACAGGAACAGGAGAAGGAGGAAGGTAGGGATTTAGATAGTTTGAAGCGTCAGTGGTTACGTCTGAACCATGAACAGTAGTTACTGGGGTACAACATTGTGTAGCGTCACAGCTGCTCATAGTCTGTCAAAGTGTGAAAGTGTATGCGACACACTTTTTTTAATCTACACTCCGCGTTCAATAAAACTCTGGCAGGCAGACGATCTGCAATAAACCAATAGAGATGATCCGCACTGACTGAATGTGCTGTGCATTAATGTGTGTGTTGGCAGGGCGACGTCCTGCGGTGACGGTGTCTGAGCTGCGTGACTCCTACCTGTGTGGTCGCCGGGGCGTTGCCAGGGGCGTCGTCAACCATCAGCTGATCGTACGCATCATCAATAAGTCACACCTGATGTATTATGGGAAAACAGACAAGAACTGTGAGTGTCCTTATAAGGTCAGTAATCTCACACACAGAGGACTATTTATTTAATGAATAAATAAATAAATGTGGACTTGCTAAATAACATTTAGCAAAGTTTGCAAAGAAACGTTATCTAGGGATTTATTAAAGAACATTGTAGACAAAATGTGAGTGAAACCACTAAAATAAACCTGGTTACTTTAAAAGGTTTTGATTCTTTGTCTTTATCTTTTGTGTTAAATCTTTTTTGTGTCAAGTTTCTGTCAGTTTGTATTTTTCAAATTCTCTGGTCTCATGTAAAACACCTGAATCTGGAGGTGTACGTTGTGGTGACGATTACTGTTGTCAGGAAAGACACATTTGTTGGTGTAACCTATTTTTAGTTTCCTTTAATAACTAATTTCACTAGATCTTGTTTACCATTTCCTGACATGCCCTGTCCTCTTAATGCAGTGGTGTCTGCGTGTTGTGCATATTGTCAGTGTAACGGTTTTGGATTTCATGTGTATAAATGTACCTAAAATTGATCCCTGTGCCATAGTGTATGAAGGTCCAGTCTTTGTCTCTTTTTCCGCCCAGGCGGTGTTGGAGGTGTGCGACCGGACGGGAACAGTGTGTGTGGTGTTGTGGAACAGTGTGTGTGTGGACTGGTATCGCTGTCTGAAGCCTGGAGACATCATCAGCCTGAGATGCTATCGAGTCAAACAGCATTACCAGGCCGAGCTGGACGATATAGGTACAGAATACACCTACCTCTACCAACCAAAAACGAGTTGTGTTAATTCCCTGTCCACACTGAAAAAGAACCATCAAGTCTAAAATGAACAGTACAGTTTAGATTTTTTCATCAACTTGAAGCCATTTTGCTTCAAAGAGTTTTTCTTTCAAACCAAAGATTTTATGTAATGTGCATACATTTGTTATATTGTGTGATGTTAAGGTAACTGGGCACCTGTGGATTTGCAGTTTAACATTCATCTGCCAAACATGGACAGACTCATCGCTCTGTCTCTGTCTTTCTGTCCAGAGATCAGTGTGAACAGCAGAAATCCTGCTGCACAGATGTCAGTCCTCCCAGAATCCTCTGTTTCACCTGAATATCTTCCACCTGCACCTTCCTACACCTTCTACAACAGGTACACACAAACACACGGACTTGTGAGCCTTCTAGTTGATAAACTGCCACCTATTCTTTTGTCTGCTTTGTCTTTTACTTTGGGGGCAATCATGCTCTTTAATTCTTTAGAGCTGTAAACCTGCCAGGGAGCTGGTAACAGCTTGTGCATCATCAGATGTTCAGACAGCTATCATTGGATACTTTGATAGGACGTGACGTTTTTCAGGCAGGTTATGAAGTTAAAGTGTAAATCCTGAGTGGATTTCTGGACGTTTGCGTGTTCACATTTGAAATTTGACTCCAAAAAAAAGAGTTTTGATGCAAAATACATCATGATCCTTTTCTCACAGCTGTTGTTTCAGCTGGTGCAGCTGTTGATTGTGTGATAAATGGTCCAAATCAGCAGGCAAAATACTATTACCTTCTGATGTTTGTACAGCATATGCATTCACCTGTTTCAGCTTCACATGGTTTCTTCAACTCACTTCGCTCTCTCTATCTTCAGTTACATTCTCCTAACTAATCTAAATCTAACCGAAGCTTAATGGACAGTAGAAGCCAGACTTTGACACAGACACCAACAAACAGTCTTCCCTCTCTGTGCTCATCAGTAAGGAGCTCCAGGAACGTCCTCACGGCTCCATATGTGACGTTATCGGCCTGCTCACGTTCTCAGGACGACCAGAGCGAGTCAGGAGCAAGGGTGAGGGCAACAAGTTACTGAAAAGTTAAACTGCGACCATTTATAAGCAATTATCAACTCTTTTAATACAGAATAATTGTTTAGGGAATTTGTTGCATATTTTTCGACATTTGATGATGTCCCTTTTATTGACCGACTGATCAGTTTTATGTAAACGCACAAGTGAACTGTGTTTTCAATGGCAGATGGTCGAGGGACAGAGCTTTTAGAGTATCGATGGTTGCGGTTGGAGGACGGGACCAGCGATCAGCCAATCATGTTGAAGCTGTTCTCCACGTCTCAGCCTGAAACCCACGGAAAGCTTCACCCATGTAAGTCACATGTTTGTGCATGTAAACATTAAGAAACAGTCACACCATTGTTTCTTTCACTGTGCAAGTGTCACAATTCAGTTGTCCAGTAATTTTAAAATGTTTAAATTGAGAATAATCTCCCTCTGTCTGTGTCCAGTGTCTGTTCTTGTTTGTACCAGAGTCAAATTGATCAAAGCTGCAGGATGGACAGACGTCTTCCACCTGACCAACACGTCATACACACAGGTGTACTGCACAGGTAGAACTGTATTTGGTTGGTGTGTTTATTACTTGGACTCATCAAGCGGTAGAAAGTGAACACAGAGAACTCTGCTCTCTCTCCTCATTGGCAGGACTCGGCCACCACTCAGAGATGAGTTACCGAAAGCTCCGGTCAGTGCGACATTTCGTTCAGTGGGTCAATAGCCAGAATGACGAAGAGGTGCTGAGCAGGGCTCTGATTGGAGGGTTCTTCATTTACCCGCCTCCTCCTGTCACCTTGGAAACATACTTGAAAGACAGGAGAGGTCAGCTGTCTGTCATTTATTTATTTAATTTAAATAGTAGTGTTTTTAAACACGCTGTTCCACAGCACTTGTCAACGCAGCATTTCAGCTTGTTCACTGTCTACACTTCATAAAGTTGTGAAAAGATTCCTGGACTGCAGGTAAATCTCAGCGGATAAAAGACAAGGACAGAAACCACTTTTAAATATGCATGACTTTGGAGTCCTCAGGCAGCATTGCATCAGAAACAGTCATGCTACTGTGATGACTGGGATCTGGAGTACTTTTTAAAACAGCCTGCCGCAACAGCCAGATAAGCAACAAAAAGAGGAAGTTAATCAGTTCATCAGTTCAACATCAGCTACAACGCAAGGCACTAAAGTCATAGTTCACATTTCACATCTAAGTACAAGTTGTGGATCCGTGGTTTCTTTTGTTTTTCTCTATAAATAAAATTATCATGGAGAGGAGAGTCTGATGTTGTTCACTAGCATTAACTGCAGTCTTATGCCAGGCTGAATATACTTGTGTGTAATACATATACATTGTATATATATTTACACGATTTACACAGTTTACACTGATTTCAGCACAGTAAGAAAGCAGGATGTGTGTTCTTAGAAAAAAGGTACAGTCAGGCTGGAAAGAAAAAACACATTCTGCACATTCTGACAGTAACTGTGCATCTGAAATATTAGTTGTCTTAATAAAGCTGAGATGTATCCAGAAAAAAACTTATATTGTCTTTGTAGCAGCTATGCAAAACCTTTTATTTTGTGTTTCAGTTGTGTAAATAGAGTAAATTAAAGAGGACTTAAGATTGAGCCCAGTGAACCACCAACTGTACTGTATTAACTGTAAGTTTACGTATTAAGGTCTCTTCTAGCTTTAACCCAGAACCAACAGACGCCACAGCAGATGAAGGTTCAGAGGAGACGAACTTTATCGTGTCTCTAAAAGCATATTTACTTGTGAGTCGTGGAATTAATTACACAAACATGTTTTGTGTACAGGTGAGCCGGGTTTCCTGCGAGGGGTGGAGCTTCAGAGGGAGTTGGAGAGACTGTGTTACCGGGAGCGACGCACCTTCTGTATCCAGGCAATGGTTACCATGGTGGCATACAGCCGCAGAGGAGAGGTGACACTTTGAGGAACAGTTTGTGTGGTTCTGTTTCTGTTTGACCCCTGACGAGGGACGTGCTCAGACCTCACCTGTCGTCTCTGTCCTGCTGCAGGAGGATCACAGTTTGTTCTGGATGGATCGAGCTTCATCTCTGTCCCCTTCCTCATCCTCATCCCCTCGCTTGCCCCTCACTCCCTCCTTCTCCACCTCCTCCTCTCTCACCTCCACCCCTCGTTCATTCAGAACTCCTCTGTCCTCCTCCTCCTCTTGTTTGTCCCCATCCTCAGCTGTCAGTCAGGTGACTCCTGTACACGGCGGAGCACGGTGAGACATCAGACACAGAGTTTCATTATGGGAGTCAACACAGTGTGTGTGACGATGCTGATTGACACTGTGTGATGTTTCAGCAGGACACTGTGTAAGAGGAAGCTGCTGCAGGATCAAACTCCAATGAAGAGGTGAGTCACATAAAACCTTTGCACTATATACGACAGTCGGTTTTAGCTGTGAAAAGACTAAATGTTGGACATGTCCTGCAGTACATGCATGTCCTATCTGTAGTTCTAAAGCACAGTGCATTTAAAATCTTGTATCACCCCAAACACTCCAAACAAAAGTAAATCTTAAATCATGGAGCAACCACAGTTACAAAAGGCAGTTTGCAAGTGAAGGTAATATACTCACATTAAAAGCACAATTCTTGAATATACAAGGATTTATAGCAGAGATGTTTGATAAAAAAACAAGTGGAACGTGACTAATGACTTTCGGTGCTCAAACACTCACTGACAGTACGAAGGAAAATACGCCAAATGATTCTGACAACATGTGAGTCTGTACTGTAAGAGATCAGCCTTAGTCAATTTACAAATGGATAATTCATTAAAACAGTAAAAGTAAAAAAGCAGTAGAAATCTAATGTCATTGTAAAACCATCTGTTTACCACTAAAGATGTGGTAGAACTATGAATGTTCTAATACTGATACCAGTATAGGGGATTGGTCCGATACTGCCTTTACTGCCATAAAACTTCTGGGATACCACAGGTGGTACCAATACCACTTGGGTTAGTAGGTGAAGGTGGAGAAATGGTTTTGTGGAGATATTTTAAATGAGCATTAGCATAACACTCAGTACAATGAGTTTGCTAATGCCAGAAGCAGCAGCCACCACTGCATCAAACACTGAAGAAGTTAGAGAAAATGCCCAGAGACAACCCACAGGCTGTTCAACTAACAGAAGTTCTTACTAACTTTACTAAGTCACTGTTGAAAATACTGGATACTATAGTCCAGGTATTTAACACTGTCTTAACGAAGGTACATGATTACCATACTCACAGCCTGTTGCAGGATGTTACAGCTGCTTCATCACTGTTACTTGGACCAGTGTCTCCCCCTCTACTACCTGGGAGACATTCATTAATTGAAATGTGGTGGCAGTGCCATGTTTGTTTACCTGTAGAGTTCTATGTTAATTTTTGGATGATAGCAACAGTTTTCTGTATTTTATTTAGTCACAGTCAGAAATCAACAGTAATCGATTACTTGTAATTGTACTCAGTCAGGAAAAAAGTGGTATCGGTCCATCCCTAGTCCCTACAGAGTACTTTTCAAAACATTTAACGGTTACCACCAAATTTGGTATTTTCTTATTGCACTGTGGTCAAATAACCAGCAGAGGGCACAAAACAACTCACAATAAATATGAACCAGCACTTTATATAAGACACTGTCAAACACGATCAAACATCATCTTAGCATCCACACAGATCACACTGGAGATTGTTATTTTTATTTAAATTTGATCTGAAAACAAGGCAACATGGAAACATCATCCCAGCAGTGAAGTATGATTTTTTGATGTGGGGCTGCTTTGCTGCCTTTGGACCTGGACAGTTTGCCATCGTGGAAGGAAAGTGAATCCCCCAGTTTATCACCACTAAACTGAATCTACTACAAAATGGCTTTGGAGACACAAAATCCACCTTCTGGAGTGGGTCAGTCAGAACTCAGACCTCAGACTAGTGGAGATGCTGTGGAATAACCTACATAATGTGACTGAGCTTAAGCAGTTCTGTTAAGAAGAGTGGTCCAAAGTTCCTCCTGCACTTAGTGCAGGTCTGATCCACGGCTACAGAAAGAGTTTGATGAGGCTACTGCTGCCAAACCAGTTATTTAAACACTGTTTCACTTAGTTTTTCCCCATCGCTCTGTACGTTTAACGTTGAATAAAGACATGAAGGATCTGTTTGTGTTTTATCGACTGATATTTTTGTGACTTTGGTGAAGATCAGTTCACATTTCATGACCAGTTTATGCAGAAAAGCAGTGACATTACTTTTCGCTGTGCCTCAAGTGTTCTGTCTCCGTCTGCCTGCAGACGTCCGAGGGTCACGCTACAACCACAGCAGAACAACAGGACAGGTTAGAGTCTGTGTGTGAGAGTTTAACGTCTGTAATTGATATTAATGTCAATAATAATAATAACGAATCTCGTCTCTGCAGTGATTCTGTTTGAAGCCTCCAGGGAGTTCCTAGAAAACACAAATGCAGATGAAGACGACGACAGCGATGATGAAGACGCCTCGTCCTTCGTCACCACCCCCCTCCCTCCTGCCTTCCCGCCAGTCGCCGTAGAAACGCTGCCGATGCGCTATGACTACACGTGCAGGGAGGAGCAAGCAGGCGCCGTGGCGATGGGAGGCAGAGCGACACCTGAGAGTTGTGACTTGGCCGTGGAGGACTACTACACACTGAGACTGAAAGGTACCAGGCGTTTACATGGTCCTTTACTTACTGAAAAAAAGAGGAAACAAACGTCTGAACATCTCCGTTTCCTTTCAGCTCTGTCAGACAGTGCGCTCGTCGACGTCGTCTTCCTCCCTCATTCCTCCTCTTCTCCCCGCCTCCCTCACTCCAACACCTGGACCTCCATCTTATCACACGGAGCCTTCTCCTCACACTCACCTCCACCGTCTCCAGGTCAGCACACAAACGTGTTTAGTATGTTCTGCAGCTTCGGTCACATTTAAGTTCAGTTCTAGTTTGACAATGATGAAGTTATCTGTCTTTCTCTCTCTCAGCTGACCTCATCGGCATGGCGGCTCAGCTGACCAATCAGAGGCTGGTGTGTGTCCTGGAGGCGTGTCACCTGGGTGGAGCCAGAACTGAACTTGTCCTGAGCCGCGCGTTTCACCTGAACGACTGAGACTAGTGCGTCTTGCTGTAATTGTGAGGACAGTTTCTAACACAACTCGTCCCCACCCAGACCACAGTCTTAATGACTATGACTCAACAAGCTAACGATTGGCTGCCGAGGTGTCGGTCAGCAGTTTGTCACCTTTGTTTTTGCAGGGTCCTAGCAGGGACTTAGACAGACCCCCATCAGTGAGCTAGACCACTCTGATAAACTGTTTAGCTCAGCTTTCCACTTTCCTCTAGTGAATGAATCTAGACTACTGCCACCTGCTGGTATGGAGGGTTACTTCTTCAGCACAAACACTTAACACGTGTTAGTGGTTGGCTGTGGTCTTTGTGGTGTGTTCAAGTGCCACTTTTTGTTCCAGCTGAAAGCAACACAACATTTGGTCTTTATCACCACTAGCTGATTCTAACCTGGACCATACAACCAGGTGTCACACCTGCAACAGCGTTATGAAGCTGTGGCGACTAACGTTAGTCGTTAGTTGTAGTTTAAAGATGTTATTTAACAGTGTTTGTATTTTATAGTATTTATAAGTATTTGAAGTTACTTAAATGTTACAGTACAGTATATTCAGTCTTGCACTTTACTACATTTTGGTTGTGGGAGTTGTAGTTTTTTAACTCACCAGAGGATCTGTGACAAATTCACAGCTGTTTGCTGGATATTTGAAAATACTTCACACAGTACACTATTGTGTTTAAAAACGCTAACGCTTTAACAGTGTTAAATTAGTCTTGAGTCGCCTTTAAAACCTTGTACCTCTGTAGTATTTCATTGGTACTACATATTTAGAAAATATGTAACATTTCAAGCTTTGTGCTGTGGAGTAAACTTTACATTTCTGGAGTTTTGGTGCAAACTGAAGCTCTGCAGTCTGAGTAAAAGTAAAAAAGTAAAAAAAGAGCTGATTAAATGTGATATGACCATTTTTAAAAAGATGTGTAGATTAAAGTGGGTAGAGAAGCACCACCAGCAGACTTTCACATGGTTTCACATGTGCTTAGTGGATGACACCACTGCTCACTGTTTCCAAAAGTTGTTGTTACTGTAGTTTGAGTAACAACAACTTTGTGTGGAGAAAGTTGTATTTCAAACAGTCCAGCTGTTTTACTACCAGTTGTTTATTTTTGAGAGAGACAGTGTTTCTAAGATCCTGCATTTTGTGTTGGCTCTTTGTTCTGATGGCAGAGCCTCAGTTTCATGTTTCAAGTCTGTGAAAACTAAAATGTTTTTGTGCCAAAAAAGTGACCAACATTTAGTAACTATGTTGTATCTCTGTGAGAGTTTTATAATATGTTTATATATTTTATATTTTCTTGTGCCTGATTTGCAGCTTTACAAACACTCCTGGTTTTATGATTATTATTATTAATAATTTTAATCTCAGTCATTCTGTTCCGTTTCAAACTGAACATTTTAGAGTTGGTTTTTACATGTGCTGAGACACTTACATGTGTTTTTTTTGGTCTTTAACTTTGTAAAGTCCAATAAATTCTCCTCTTACCTTCTTGCTCTTCACTGCACTGTTGTTTTGTCATCTTCTTAAAATGTGAGGCTGGTGATAGTTGGTATTTTTTATTATCGAGAGCAATGTTAGTCCATCTCTAAATACAAATCTAAATCACTTTCCAGATTGCACACCAAAGTCCAGACACCTCACAACAAACACAACTCCACTTCCATCAGAAACTAACTGACCAAGTCTTCTTTCATGAGTTTAAATATTTTAATTTTTAATACCAGTGACAAATTTAAACATTTGGAAGCTGTTGGATGGATTTTTTTAATTGTATAATTGTTTCATGTTTACGTAAACATTAGTCTGCCAACAGAAAATCCTGAATGTGGTAATCAGTGATTTTATTTCAGGGGTGACATATAGTAAAATATCATATTTTTAATCTCAGTATATTGACTTAGCCTGCACAGAGCCGTGACCTCAACTCTATCAAGTATATGGTGTGTATTTGTAGCTGATATCGACACCGGATGAATGTAAAGTTTCTGTTGTAAAGGAGCAAACAGGTACAGTATACCTGAGTCCAAACACAAGCTGTGAGAATTCTGTTTGTGATAGTTTTTGAACAATGACGTTCTGCGGCACAGAGAAATTAGATATTAGATACTGTCATTGGTTCAATATTATTCTTTAATTTCTCTTTGGTACTAACAAACATAATTAGCACTGAGATTACATTGAAGGGCTTTACAATGTGTACAGTGTGCTTCACTCTCTACTCTTAGATCCTTACAACTTCACAGCTCGGACTGTGAACAGGCGTGGACAGAACTGATGAGCACAACAGATCATTTTAAATGTTTTGTTATTGAGCTGTGCTGGAGCCTGGATGGAAACGCTGAAGCTGTTCAGTTACGCTGGCTGTGTCTCTGGCAGATGTAGCGCATCCTGGTGGTGCAGTGCAGGTCGTTTAGGCGCCCGTCAGTGTGAAGGTGAGCACAGTCTTCATCTCCGGGGCCAAGACCGTGACCGGTCCAACTGTCAGGCTGACCAGGTTTCCACCTCCTGGACAACACAGAAACACACATATGGTGAGTGCACAGTACATACACTATACTGCCAAAAGCGTTGGTACATCTGCTTTTTTTTTCTAAGCATGTGAACTTTAATGACATCTCATTCTTAATCCAGAGGGTTTAATATGTTGTGAGTTGTTCCACCTTTTTCAGCTATAACAGCTTCAACAGTATACAACAGAACAAGTTCATCCCTAGACCATACAATGTGAAATAATTACAGACGCTCTTCATTTAATACAGTTTCAGTAGTTTTCAGCCAAAACCTAAAAGAATGAATATAATTTATGAGAAAAATTTGTGGTTTGACTCCCAGTTTCCAGCCACATGTTGGAACGTCTGTGGACAAAACTCTGAACACGTGATGCTTTAAAGGTGTTGCCTCTCCACAAGAATTTCACCAAAGGGATTAATGAGGTATCAGTTACTACAAGAAATGTTAAATGTTGATCATGTAACTTTTTATGTGCATGGTTTAGTTTTGCAGTTACATTAAAAGAAAATTCCACCTTGCACTAGGTGATGTATCATTTCCAGGTGGTAGGACAGAGGATGACAATAATGATTTTAACATGAAATTCAATCAATTTCAAAGTCTGTTCAGACAAAGACTCTAGGACTCGTATAGCAGGAGTGATCTACCTGTAAATATCCTTCATATCAGAGAAAGTACGGAAAAAATTGGTGAATGTTGCTACTTCTCTTAAATCACTCGCAAATGCCACTGAAGAGCTAATCATCCTGTACCACTGGCTCCTGCTGTTGTCGCTCTGTCCTTAAGGTTCAAAAAGCAATAAAAAATATCTGCCATCTCTGAAAAGTTCATCAAAGATCAACAAATTTCAGACAGAAAGTATTGTAATAGCCCACCTTCGATTCATGACGTATGGGGTCTGGTTGACCCACTCCCACTTGCCTGTTCTCTCATCAGTCAGACCAATCCAGTGGAAGGTGCCCGTGGTATGACGAGTCACAAAGTCCTGGACACAAGAGACAGACAGACAACTGTAGCTCATCTCATCTCATAGAGGTTAGTGTCACCAAATATTCATGTAGGGTGCCCCACATGGATCCGTACTGGGTCCTCTCTTTATCAAACACATACAGTAAATCAATATCTATTTAACATATTCACTAGCACCTGATTCCTTATGTTCAGCTATGTGCTGAAGAACTGCATTATGCCGCTTTGGTTGTTTACAATAACTGTACTATACCAGACCAGTTCTTTAAGTTATGGTTTATGTTTAATAACCATGTTTACACGTTTAGAAATTACTGTCAATGAGGAAACTATCCACTAGTCATATTGTTCCAGTAGGTTGAGACAGACAGATACAATAGGACAGAAAGACTGTCTCACCCACTCTTCGTCGGTGTTGAGTACAACCAGCTGAGATTCGTGTCCGTTGCACCAGTCTCTGGCATCGTTCCAGTTCATGGGTGTCTTGCTGAAAAAGTAACAGCTGGAACCAAAAATATCCCAACCCAGAGGACAACAGCCGTCTGATGTGGACCCTGAGAGACAGACAGTGAAACAGACGTTGCAATATGTCTGTTGTCTTATTACATTTAGATTTCAGAGTAGCTAAGTTACTAAAGTGCTAAGTACATTTATTTAAATAATTATAAATAACTAAGTTTCTACTTTACTTGAGTATTTTCCATTTTCTGTTCTCTGTCATTATGGAACAATTTAAGTGAGTACACTTTAAAAAAACATCTTCATAACTAACTAGCTCAACTCCGAATATTTGCTTTCAACTAAACCTGCTGACAAGATGTAAGTATCTCTGTGTTTGTGTTTGACTCGGACATTTTTAGACAGCAGAGATCTTTTTGGAAAGGGAGGACATTTTTTAAAAAGTAAAGTTCTGTAAAGCAAAAACATCTTTAAAAAAGCCTGGAATTAGTTTTTTGTAAGCGACAACCTTTATGGAATGTAAGGATATTTTCTTTCAGGAATATAAACTGTTTTGTGCTCAGTGTGTGAGTGTACCGTTGTTCATGAGCCGTTCAATGGAACATTTGAGTGTTGCAACGGTCCTGCTGATAGAGTCCAGAGCTGAGAGCTGCTTCAGTGCTTCTGATACTAAACACATACAGTATAGAACATAATAGTTATTATCATCACCATTAACAGTAGTAGCAGCGTGACTGCTGCTAACCGAGTTTGTCTCATACCTGAGGTCAGCTGGTCCCTGTTGGTGTCCACAGCGAACTTCAGCCGGTACACGTCTTTAGCTGCATCTGGACCCGAGAAAAATACAAGAGCAGGGATTTTTCTGATTAAAATTAGGCTGTATCATCACATGCACTGACTGAACAAACAAAGACAGGCATGTTACCTTGTGTGATCTTCTGTGCAGAACTCAGTGATTCAGTCAGGTTGTAAACACTTTTCTCCACAGACCACAATCGGTTTGACATCTTTGTGTCTGCGCACACAAACAGAAATATATGTCAAAGCAACAAATACTTGATCATTTTCCTCCCTAAAACTGCAGAAAATGCTGTTTTTTCTAATGCTATGATGAAATTGTCATAGTAAACTCTTTATTCTCTGATTGACGCCTGTAATGTGAAACAACTGAGCAGGTGACTGCTGCACGTAAAGAGTGGAGGCAATTACAGTGCATCAGCATTACATAGTTGCACTAAAGCTATGGCAGTTGCGTGGTAGCATTAATGAGGTTTGGATACGTCATTACAAGGCTAAATCCACAGCCATGCTAACCTGCTCATTACAGCAATGCTAATATTTAGGAACTGTGGTATTTGCCAGTGGAAAATTTTCAGCTAATATTTTTACGCTATTTATAAAGATCTATAGCAGGATAAAAGGTCGACTTGATAATTCAATTCAATTTAGTTTACTTCTTTAGTGTCAAGTCACAAAAAAAGTCACAAGAAAAACTCCCTTTAACAGAAGAAATCTCCAGCAGAACCAGGCTCAGGAGAGGTGGCCATCTGCCCCGACTGGTTGGGGTGAGTGGAATGAAAGAGAAATCCCTGACATAAGTATAGGGGTCGAGAATGTTATAATGGGTATTTACTAAACTGATGAGATACTTTCTATCCCAACAGTCAAGCGACCAACTTGTCAGAGGTTCAGACAGAGTTTCATCATTTGTCATAAAACTAAGCCTTTCTCATTATTTCACTGAGGAAAAATGTTTAACCAGGTGTGGAGAAGCCATGGGGGAACTCTCACCTCGTAATATGTGTATCTATCTGAGTTTGACACACCACTGTGCTGTGTTTTTAGTGTCTCTCCAACTTTGTGGATCTCATTGCCTTATTGGCACCTAAAACATATCCCCACCAACATCTGCCTCAAGTCTGTTCTTTGTTTTAATGCAGGAGCTTGTGATAAAACACAACATGTCCGAATACAATCTAAAAATGCAAACAGTCACACATAATACCAGCTAATAATTACTACCATATTTTGGTAGGAATTCTTGGGAAATACCAGGATCTCAGTTCTCAGTATTTGATCTTAACGTGTTGACTCACTGTTGACTCCCAGTGCAATGATCAGAACCAGGATGACTGTAGCAGTAAGGGCAGGAAACAGCCAACGTCTGAATCTGGAGACACCAGAGAAATAGACTGGTGTAGGCTCTGTCAAACAGACATGTATAAAGAGAGACAGTGAGTGTAGTCAGTAAAAAAACAGCCCGTCTTATCAGATGCCATGTGAAGACAGATAGTGATCGATGGGTACCTTTGCTCCAGAAGGAGTTGCTTTCGTTGTCAGGCTCATCGTGGTATTCAGTCGTCATTGTTCTGTCTCTCTGCTCCTTTAGCTGCTGTGTCACACACAATGATGACTGACAAACACTGTGACTGTCTAAACAGTGAGCCGAGGGTCATTGGCCACAGAACGCACTTTGAACTGGAAAACACTACACGTATGAGCAGTGGAGCCCTGCTGCTGAGTAGAAACTTACAGTGCAAGATGCTGATCTATATATGAGGCTCTGGCCCCAACAACCACACACATCTAGTAAATTACTGCAGTGTGATGACAGAAATGTTAGGACTGTCTCATCATACTGTCACACTGCACTGACTTTGACGGGTCTGCTTTTATTTTGAAAAGCATGCGCTCTCTGATGCCCAGCATGCGGGTTGGGGGATGTTTGTTACCTTCAGTGTCCTTGAGAGGGTTGGAAACACTTCAATCCCCCACACAGAGTCATGTCCCATCGTACTCGTGAGGACACTCATTGACATAATGCATTTCTTGGCCCATTATCCTAACCCTAACCAAAACCTAATTCTAAACCTAAAACCTAGTCTTAGACTTCGAAATGCTGTTTGAATTGTGAGGACCAGCTAAAACACCAAAATGTCCTCACAACAATGGTACTGAAACAAAATCTGTCCACAAAATGAAAATAAAAACAAAGAGAGCGAAGTCTAGCCACGACTTTTCAGATGTTCTCTGGCCACTCTGGTGTAGTAGGATGTATTCAGGTTGGAGACATCACAGAATACCAGACAGTGGTAAACTGCTTAGTAGACTGGTGTGAGCTGTTGTTGTGTGTTAAACAATTAGGACTCCCTGGAAGTGTTAAAGTATATTTGTATGGGAGGATGAGCTGAAGTGAAAAAGAACAGTGAAATATTAAAGTAAAGCAAAAACCTTTATTCAAACTTTAACTAATATGGGTTTACAATAAAGACAGGATCTTCAGGGTTTGACTTTCTGGCCTTTTGTATTGTAAGTGATGTTTTCTGGCTAGTTAGACTTTTTTCTACACACTTCAAACTACAGGAGAGTTCAGATCATGGTGATTTGGTTCATCTACAGTAGGTAAGATACACTACAAAGTGGAGCCAGAATGGTAAGGTACAGGATGTCTAGCCATGCAGACTGTGTTTCTGGCAGATGAAGCGCAATTCGGTGGTGCAGTGTGCATCGTTGAGGCGTCCATTGCTGTGATAGTGAGCACAGTCTTCAGTCCCACCTAGGCCGTGACCATCCCAGTTGTCAGGCTGACCGGGCATCCAGCGTCTGAAGAACACACAAACAATTCTCGTCTTTAAAGATTGGCGTAAATTTCTATTTCAAACTGTAAACAGTGTTCAGTCAAAATCTACTGACAGAAGTAGTTTGTTGTTGTTTGACTCTACCTGCGCTGTATGGTGTATGGCGTCTGGTTCACCCACTCCCACTTCCCAGTTCTCCCATCAGTCAGACCAATCCAGTAATATACAGTTGCACGTTTGCTCACAAAGTCCTGCGCAGATGGTACATAACAATGTTTTGTTTTGTTTTATTTATTTTTGTTAGCATGTTATGCCTGAGTAGAATGTTCAGTTGTTCGTTTTTGAAACCTTAAGAGCTTAAGCCAAACCACCAAACAGTGTACAAAACAGTACAACATTTTATACAGTATTTATACACTCTCACTGGCCACTTTATTAGGTACACTTGTACAATCTAATGTAATCCAACACAGCAGCTCTTAATTTAACTGTCAGTTCAAACTGCCAAAGAATATAATTCTGCTACATGTTTAGTATTGAAGTCATAGTGGCTGATGGCGCCTTACTGGAATGTGTTATATTAGGGTGGTTCTAATGTTTTGGCCTCCCTATTTACAAAAAGTAGGGGGTCCAAAATATTAGAGACACCTCTTATTATAACATACTCCAGTTCACCTGTCTGACAGTTTTAAGTTAAGCACTGAGAAATAGGTAGACAATCTGGGTATTACATTTCAGTGGTGCAAATTTCCAGTTAATTTGCTCTTAGTTATACAGACAGGGGATGTGGGCCTTTGCATATCTGGGAGTCTGGGGACACTTGGCCATTGCCTGTTTACTGCGGAAGCTGAACAGCATTAAGACTGGAGTCAGACTGAGGATGCTCAAAGCCTGTGCCCCCCAGCTATGTGGTGTATCCCAAAACATTGTCAACCTGAGCCTGCATCTGGAGGCTGTCCCTGTAGAGTGGAAGAATTCTTGTTTGGTTCCTGTATCTGTCCCAGTGTCCCCAACAACTACAGACCAGCCTCAACTATCTTGAGTCACAGTGAGCAGCTTTTGTGGTTCCAGTGCATTCAACATCATCCAGCCTGCACTGCTTGGTGAGAAATTAAAAAACATGCAGTTCAATACTCCTGTAATTGTAATTATGGACTACCTTACTGACCGTCCCCAATACGTCCGCCTACAGAACTGTGTGTCTGACACTGTGGTCTGCAGCGCAGGAGACCACAGACCATGTGCTAAGCCAAATCAAACAAAGGGCCATAAAACTTTGGTCCATGGGCCCGATTTGAATTGATAAGAAGGTGAGCTCAAACGGGACCCCCACACTTTGATTGGACGAGACGCATCGGGACTTGCCGTTCCTTCATTCTCTCTCCAGCTCGGCCTCTCGGTCGACTCGTCCACTGACGGAGAAACCCACAACCAAGAACTCCTTTGTTCTCAAGACCCACACTTATTGAACTCTGTTTTGCTGCCGCTTTTGCACTCTATTTTTGTTTTGCCCACATTTTTCTTTCTCTAGGTCGCTTTTGGTTTCCGTTGGAGCTCCCACGCTCAGGACACAGGACACAGGACACAGGACCACAGGACTGGACATCTTATTTGCTGTTTCACCAAGACTCAGTAAGAAGCAAAACGTCTCTGATGCAGATATAAAGCTAGATAACTGATAGAGGTTGTTACATAGTTCAACCACATTCACAAGTAGAGTTTAACTTTGAGAGTGTTTAATTTCTGTCTTGCTGAATAGTGTTGTAAGATATTGTTGAACATCCTCTATGCTTGTTTTCTCTCTTCTCTTTCTGCCCCTCTACTAACCTTTCTTTGTTCTCTGGTGTGTGTGAGCGCCAATCGCGCTTCACACCTCGATAGCTCCCAACACACAAGCCTGTATATGTACATATGTTAATCATACTGCCGGTAGTTGAATTATAGTGAGCCTTGTTTAATTTGAGACAACTTTGATTGTTGGTCATTGTTGAATCTGTTGAATAAAGTTGTTATAGTTTAACTGGTCGTTGTCCGTGATTGTTTGTGTACAGTAGTTTAACACCAGCTGAGTAAAGACGGCCAGTGCCGAATCTCACCCCTTCACCCCTATCAATTAGTTCATTTAATTGATAATAACTTAGCTAATAACCAAAGTTATAATCGGCATAAATCGACCTAATTGGTGCCTTTTGTTTGGTGTTTATTCCCAACATAATTGGTGCTCAGGTTAGGCCTATGTTCCCCAACACTCCTCAGGGGACAGTTCTTTCTCCCTTCTTCTTCACCATGTATAAACACACCTCAGGTACAACTCAAAGACCTGCCACCTTCAGACTTTCTCTGATGAATCTTCTGTTGTAGCAGAGCAGCAAAAGGTTGGGGACAGCTTTGTGGGCTCGTGTGGGCTTAATCACCTCCATGTCAACAACAGCAAAACAAAGAAGCTGGTGGTGGAGAAAATCTGGGTGTCCTGTCACTACTTTCTCTATCCTGGGTTAGGAGGTGGAGGCTGTTTCAGGCTACAAACTCCTGCTGCTACTGTAAGAGAGAGGCAGGACTGGTACTGAAACTGGATCAGGAACATATGACTGTTATTGCTTCATTACATTATCATGTCTAAAATTTTCATATTCAATTTTCAATTTAATCATCCTAATTATTCATGTCATCACAGCATTCCACCTCTGATTATTATAGATCTC
>OMLM01011572.1:32498-45417 GCA_900302695.1 Helostoma temminkii | reverse complement strand
CAGATTTCAGGCAGAGCCACTGATCCACCTCCCAAACAGCCTCACTGGAACCTCCCCAATCACCTCACACAACATGGCCACCACTTCTGTACTGACTCTCTCAGCAGAGCAGGTGAGGAGAGAGCTGTGGTCAGACCCTCATTGGACCCCCTCCAGTTTGCATATCAGCGTCAAATTCATCTGTTGCACCGCACCGACACCTACCTGGACAAACCAGGAAGCTAACAGGTTGGACAAATGAATCAGGAGGACTGGTTCTGCTCTGGGCGTGGAGCTGGACCCTCTTCACACTGTGGCAGAGAGAAGGATGTTGTCTAAACTCCTCTCATTCTGGACAATCCCTCCCACTTCACAGTTACTGACTGGACAGAGGAGCACGTTCAGTCAGAGACTGATCAATGTCAAGTGCTCCACAGAGCGCCACAGGAGATCCTTCCTCCCAGTGGCCATTAGGCTGTATAACTCCTCCAACTTCTGCAAAGGGGTGGGGGACTGACACATATATACATTATTTCACGTCATCATAAACATTATTTATATCTTTTTGTCAATATAATGTCAGTACTGTATATTTCTGATTTGTGTCTTCTCTTTGTTATTTGTGTTGTCATTAATTTTTCTAGGAGTGGTTGTTTTCCTTCCTTTCTTTGTTGAGAGAGCAACTGTGACAGGCAAAAGTATTTTTTGAATCTTAAAACACAGAAATAATAATAAAATGAGAAATGCAGTATATAATGCAGCTGGATATAGTTGTCATTTTTACTGCATTATGTTATTTTGATGTATTTTAATTATTTAACGTGAATTAGAGGTTTGCATTCATTTGTTCTAACTCACTAACTAACTCACTAACTCATATTCACTTTAGCAACAGTAACCAAGGGGCGGAGTTTGTAAGTGTCAGTTACCGCGAGACTTCGAATCGTGAGCTCAGGGGCGACAAAACATAACGTTAACCAAGATGGCGGCGAAAGAGTTCACCCTTCAGCATCAGTTTGATACCGACACGAAGGAGGAGAACCAGGACCAGGATTATATGGATCAGGACCACTACAAGGTTGAAATTAAGGAGGAAGATCGCGGCACGGATTTTATCACTCTGTACCAGTACAAGAGCGAAATGGAGGAGAACCAGTATCCGGATTTTAGCCCCAAAGCCCACTTCAGCAGCAGAGTAAAGGAGGAGAACCAGGACCCGGATCTCATCGACCGGGACCAGCACAGGACTGTAATAAAGGAGGAGAATCAGGATCCGGATTTCATCTACCAGGAGCAGTACGGAGTTGAAATAAAGGAGGAGAACCAGGATATGGACCAGGACCATTGCCAGAGTGAAACAAGCAAAGTGAGTCAGGACGCGGATTTCATCAACCAGAATCCCTGCAAATACGGAATAAGTGAGCAGGACCAGGACCAGGACCAGGACCACCAGAGCAGCGATCCTGCTGGTTCCACAGCTCAGCAGGTGAGTTCTGATGAGTGAACCGGTAAAAACGGCTCATACCGAGACTAAAGAGTCTGGAGGGTCCGAGTTTGATGTGTTGGTTCTGGTTTTAGATCAAAATCTGGAAAAATGTAAACAAAAACGATAAATAGACTGTGTTCAGGTGTTTATCTCTTCTGATTAACCAAACTTATCTAAGTTTGAAACCAGGAACAGTAGGTACAGAAACCAGAGTTGGTAAAAACTGATGCTTAATAAATGAACTTTTCCTACATGATGTGATGATTCCTATCACATCTGTCATCTGTCATCATCTGTCCTGACTGTTTCTGCAGTCACAGCAGAAGCACCAAGACTAAAGACTGACAGCTAATATCAGATATCTGTCAGCTTATTTCCTTTAGTTCCTGGTTAGTTGATCAGTTATTAGTGTTAGAAATCACTTCACAGATCCCTGAATAACGTCCTTATTCAACTTCAACTTCAAGTTTTCTTATCAGTTTCAGTTGTATTCTCCTCCATCATCTTCATCATCCACTGATATGATGCTGTGGACTAGGGGTGTGTGATAGTGGCATAAAATAATATCTCAATAATTTGATGATAATGACATTTAGATGGTATTTTTCATCTTAAAAATGTGTCGCTAAAGATGCTAATGCTAGTGCTGCTGGATAATGTTACCCCACATTTCCCTGGATGGCTGTGACACGTTCTGTCCTCTGCACCACCACTAACTCACTGGGGTCGGATCAGAAGCGGAGCAGCTTATTGTGGTGCTGATGTGTCGTTGTAGTCAAATTCATTTCTTTCTGTTTATAGACTCCTCCTGTTGTGTTGAGCTGTAACCTACAGACAGAGTCTTCAGTTAGGTTGTTATGAACGACATGGATCAAAGGTTTTTAGTTGTTTTAGTTGTTAAAACTTTAATTGATCATTTTGTGTTTCACATTTCTTTTATATTTTTTTAATATTGAGCTGTGTTTCACATACAGGGAAGGGAAGCAGGAAAAAACCCTGGTGTTTGTCCATTTTGAAAGTTTAGATTAATAAAAGCACAAACTGATCAGTGGAGTGAATGTTTTCAGAAGCGCTAAAGAAACGGCTTCTATCTAAACTGGACTCGACACATATCTTTAGCAGACCACAGAGACGCTTCTGTCCAACCAAAATTTGACCAAGATGGATGCGGTCAATTCTGGCATCCACGTTGGAAACGGAGCAGGTCGCATCCACGTGAGGTGTAAATGTATCAATGTACATTAAGAGGCTGGTAAACTCTGTGTTTGTATTTAGTCTCCTGGTGCTGTTGTTTGCTCGTTTTTGAGCATGTTGGTTTAGTCACAATGCACATGTGCATCTACGTGACGGCGTGTTACTGTTTTTTTTAAGTAAGTGAAATACTCCATAACGCCGACACATCGTTAAAACAACCTAGACGTGTATTACACACACTTTGGACTGTAGAATTTTTGCTCTTTCACTTGCCAATATGTCATCGTGTTTTAATAAAACAATTAGAATTGATCAAACCAAATAAATTCAGAACCAGATAAGAAATAATTTACATTTTAAATCATCACTTGTAGAGCAGCATGTCTTTATTTTTGTCAGTTTTCAGTTTATTAGGTACACGTAGCTGAAAGTAATCTAGTCAAGTACAGCGCTGTGAAAAATAACTTTTTGTTTTTGCATATGTGTCTCACTCAATTGATTCAGATCATTAAAGATATTTTATTATTACACAAAGATAACCAGAGTAAATACAAATATGCAGTATATGGTATATATGGTGAAAGCCAAAAGATGTAAGCAAGCAGTTTGTCAACCTACTAAAAATTACAACAGCTATGTCAGGAATAAAGTAATATCATGACATCCCTAAATAAATGTACTAAATTGGCATACTTTGTCATTGTCTCAGAGTACTATGTGAACAGAATTTGGTGGTGCATATCACCAAATACACCCGCTACAGCTTAGCTGGTGTATGAGCCCTGAAATTGTTTTGCTTGTAATATGAGTCTCTTTTAGTCTAGTACCTTCGGTAAGATGGTGCCAGTTATGTGAAGATTGCTGGGAGCTCCTGGAGCTGAGGAGGAGTAGGAATCTGGTATTTTCAACAGTGACTTAATAAACTGAGTAAGAGCTTCTGTTATTTGAACAGCCTGCAGGTTGTCTCTGAACATTTTCTCTCACTTCTACAGTGTTTGATGCAGCGGTGGTTGCCTCTGCTACTGCTGGCATTTGCAAACTAGTTGTACTGTGTGTTATGTTAACAATTATCTTAAAATATCCCCACCTTCACCTACCTGCTCACCCAACACAACATTAACCTTCTGTCGTAAAGTGGTATCAGTGGCGGTATAAATACGCAAGGGCAGTATCAAACCAGATACTACTTGTATCAGTATTGTGACATCCATAGCGTTGATGTAGGGAGCAGCCTCCATTGCCCTGGACGACCAGCTGTCTGTGGTTCGCGTTACAGATGGAAGATGGAGGTAATTTGTTGACAGTTTTAGACTCTAGATGTTTCATAGATGTCTGGCTACAGCAGTTTCACCATGTTTGTAACCCCTTTGTTTTCCAGGATGGGATATGGCATCATATCTGCAGTGATAAACATTTGGTAATTGCTGTATCCTGTTCTGATTTTGCAGCTGTTAAATGCTGTGATAACAGGTTGTGGGGTCGTCGCTCCCTGACCTAAAACACTGAGTGATGTCTCTTCGAATGTGTGGCCCTGCTCCATGTTTTGTCTTTCTCTTATGGCTTTTTGGTGGCACAGTGCCTCTGTACTGCCATAGTTTTGTCCACCAACACTTCCATTGTCTTTATATTTCACATAGAAGCCGAAATGCTCCCATAGGTGTCTGTTCTTCTGTTCCTCCACTAACCATGACTGCTGTGTACATTTTGACTGCAACTCTGGGTGGAGATCCCAGATCAGTCAGTCCTTAGTAGTGGTGTTAAATATTACATTATTAGAATGTTATTAGTTGTGCAAATGTAAAAGCTGGATTTTTATGGCTATAGTTGCTTGGGTCGATCTTTTGAGCTCTTTTGTTCCAAGTGGTATTTTTATTACAGATTAACCATCAGATCATCTGATTTCTCGATTAATTGTTTACTTGATTGATTGTTTGATTTGTAAATATTCAAACAATAAAGAAAATCATTTCACAATTGTTAAAACAGCTGCCAATTCACTGAGGTGAGCGACAGTGCTGACACACACTTATATACTGTTTATTTCAGGTTGGATGTGGGAAGTTATTTCAGTAGCACTTTTTATTATTGACTTTAAGCTGCCACATTAATTCGCTCTTGACTACACTTATAAACGGGACTCATACTTGGTAAGGATGGATGCATTTCAAGCAAAATCTCTATTTGCTAGGAAATAAACAAAAAGTATTTTTAAAATACGTTTTTTTTAATTTTCGAAAATCATTGCCTGTCCCTAATACTTAGACCGGACTTGAAAGACAGCACTGACACAGCCTGATGTCTTCGGGCTTTTCAGGGAAAAGGCTCTGTCCTCCAACAACAACAGTCAACACGTTTTTTATTTTTGTGTACCAGCCTGTCTGCTTGTTGGCGAATCTCCACCAGGTCTGCACACTAAAGAGTGAAAACCATAAAAGTCATACACAGTTCACCATTTGCAGCTGTCTTGGGCTATGAAACAGTATGTGTTGAAGAGTGCATTTAATTTTTACTCTCCTTGTTGAAGATGATGGTTGATGATTGTTGGTTTAGAGGGCTCTCATTCAGATTTTGCCCTGATGTGAAAACCTTTAGTAGAGCAACTGATAGGGGTCAGGCATGACGTTAGCTGCAGTTTTCTGTGCGTTCAGCTCCAGGCCGTTCTCTGAGACAGGGTAAGACGATATCCTTAGTAAACATAAAAATGTTGACTTACCCCTTTTCGACCCACTCAGCTTTGGTGGTAGTGCTAGTTCAGAGTCAGTGGTTTTAGTTTGATTTCATCATGTCTCTTACTCACTCTCTCACTGTGTCTGTGTTTTGATATATAGAAACTGAGAGGACAGAAGAATCTTAAACGTCATCATCAGAACAGTGACGAGGACTTCGCAACATTGACTCACACTCACACCTGCCACGCTGGGGAGAAAACATGTATTTGTGACCAGTGTGGGAAAAATTTTCCTACTTTAAATTCACTAAAAATGCACAAACGCAAACATGTCGAGCAGAAACAATACAACTGTGACCAATGTGAAAAAGCTTTCAGAGGTCTGCCTTCGCTAATTCTTCACAAACGCAGTCACACTGGAGAGAGACCATACGGCTGTGACCAATGTGGGAAAGCTTTCCAAAATCTGAGTCACCTAAAAAACCACCAACGTGTTCACAGTGGAGTGAAACGTCACTGGTGTGAGCAGTGTGACAAGACCTTTGCAACGTCAAAAAATTTGAAGATTCATGAGAGGCGGCATGCTGGAGAGAAACCACACATTTGTGATCAGTGTGGGAAATCTTTTATTACTATACATGAGCTGAAGGTCCACAAACACACACACACTGGAGAGAGGCTGCACAGCTGTAGCTACTGTGGGAAAGCTTTTGCTGTTCTAACTACACTGAAAGACCATGAACGGATTCATACTGGAGAGAGACCGTACAGCTGTGACTTTTGCGGGAAAGCTTTCACTAATCTATCTACACTTGTTACCCACAAACGGATTCACACCGGAGAGAAACCATTTGGCTGTGGCGAATGTGGGAAATCTTTCAGAACGTCTACTCACCTGAAAAACCACCAGCGTGTTCACATTAGAGAGAAACAGGATGCAACAGATCAGCCAATCAGCACTCGAGAGAAACCGCATTCGTGTGACGAGTGTGGGAAACCATTTGCTACAATGAACCTTCTAAGTAAACACCAACAAATTCATACTAGTAAAAAAAGAATTCTTAGGAAAATAGCCCCTAAAAACGCAGAGGAATCATTCAGAAAAACCTCTATCCAAAACACTGACTTGAACAACAGGGCTTCTCTAAATAACTCATCAGTTCACTCACATGGCATAATTTTGAACATTATTCCGGTTCCTGTAAGTTTCCCCTCAGGGACAGTTTTTAAGGTAAACTAGGCAAAATACTGATAGATTCAACCCCTGTAGTTAAGCTCAGACTTTGTTACTGTATCTATTCAGTTCTTAGACCAAATAATTTCTATATATAAAGCTTAACTTGCTGAAATAGTTGATGACATATCAGCACAAACTTGCAAAGACAAAGCCCTTATGAACAAGATTTTAATGTCTCTTATGGGAGATTCAGTGCAGGACATATTTCTGCTGAGAGACTGAGATGCTGAACATTAACATTACTGAAAGTTCTGTTTTATGAACCTACACTTTAAAATTTAATATTTTCTGATCAGGTAATCATGTTTTCATTCTAGTAAAAACACTGTATTAATTCTAATAATGAAACGTTCTTTATGCGAGGCTCAAGTTTTGTCTGTAAATTTTGTTAATAACACAGTTACCTGATTTGTTTTGGCTGTGCGTCAGACACATTTGAAAAACTTCATACTTCACCTCTTGGTTGACAGTTAACTTCATTAATTATTTGTGCTGATGGGCAGAATGTTCCCATAAGAACCTAAACATGAGATAAGGATTTGATGCTTTAGACCAGGCCTATTCAGTCGACGGGCCACATGTAGCCCAGAAGCATTCTCAGAGTAATCAGACTTTTTAAGGGATCTCAGGAGATCGAAGGATTGCAAAGGTGCTGTTTGATTGCGTCTTGCAACTGGAGCTAATGCAAAGAAGAAAGAGTTTTGTTACAGCAGCTTCATTCTGTGTGTTTAGATCTCTATAAAAACAAAAAGACACTAACTCACTGTAAAAGACTGCGTGCTGGCCACTGTGGACGGACACTTTCTGATTTTTCCCGGTACACTGACATTTTTCAACAAAAACCACTCTTATTTCCTCCCATGACCAGAATGCTCCCCCATAAATGATTAATGACAAAATGAAAATCTCATGCCTTCCCCCAATGAGTTTTTACAAACTCATGATGTTACTGTAAATCGGTATGAATATTTGTTTCACTAAAACTTGTGCAAATTTAAGAAGTTATGGAAAGAAGAGTTCTTGTTTGTTACAGTTTGTAAAGAAAATGCAAATAGCTTTTGCACAATCTGCGAGGGAATAAATTCTACTTAAGATATAAAAGATATTAATCAGCTTTGTAAAAAATCTATGTCTTTAAAAGTCGATATGTCCACAGACAAAATCCATACCTATGATGGCGTGCTGTTCAGTTGTACCTCTTCAGTGTGTCGCGGCCCGTTTTCAGTGGGTCGTGTGCCTTTGCCTGCGCAATAAATAATAATAATTTAAAAACTAATAAATAATTGTGCTTTTATTTTAAAGGGGATTTTTATGAAGCGGTCAGCCGTCTATTTACCCAACAATAGGTGGCAATAACACCCTGCAATGCTAATTGACACCCACCATTTCCCTGGATAGAAGAAGACCTGCAAAGTTGGTTTTCATATGCTAATTGAGCATGGCGAAACGTGAGATAAGGAGTTCCTTCCTTATCTACTCATCAGAAGAAAAGTTAATTTTGTATACTTGAATCTTTTTGAATTGCTCTTTTTGTTTAATTTATTTTGAGTTTGTTTACAGCACTGAAGCAGAGCCAATCACATGATTAGAAATGATCTGTCATGTTTATAACTTCAGTTCCATAAAGGAGAGAAATGCGATACAACAGCAGTTGTATGGCATAACTACATTTAAAGCTTATTTTTTGTTTTGTGTAATGTTATTACTACATTGACAGTGAATTAGATTTTTCTTGCATAAAATTAGTTAAAGAATTCATATACTGCATTTAATTGTCAAGTGTATTTGAATGTTAACCTTTCCAACAGATTTTTAAATCGGCAAAAGCATCAACTATAGGTCACATTGAAAAATTGATGAAATGCTGGAAATTCTGGCTGCTGTCATTGATACGCCAACATTGAGGGATATTTTTCAAGCCATAGGCTCGGAGATGGATGAGACCACAGACGTCTCTGTGTGCAGACAGCTAGATATTCATGTCAGGTAGGTCTGCTCAAAGTGTAATATTTAATTTACCAATAAAATGTCAATACACAGATAATTGAAATGTATGAACTGTACCATATGGACATTATTTGATACTTGGACAGTGAGTGAAAGGTCTTCTGCCAATTCCTGAATCTGGTTTGCCTGACTGGCAGGAAGGCAGATTCAATAGTGGCAGCACTAAACAATAGTATTCACACAAAAGGCATCCCCACACACTTAATTTTTGGCCTTGTAACCCATGATGCTCCTCTAATGACAGGTCTCATACCTTATTTTTTGTACATAATTAAACTGTAAAGCTAAAATAAACTGTTAGCTATCAAAGAAATGGCCATGGCTCGTAAGTGTCCACTGTGCTGCATGTAGCCTAGCTCCAGCCTATCTGAAGAGGTACCTTACATGGCTGCATTCAGAGACCACAGTTGCACCTGTAGTTTGAACTGAAACAGTTCAAACTAGGGCCGAACAATTAATTTAAATCAAATCGTGATTTGACAGCTACTGGCTGCGATTTTAAAAATATGCAGTTTGTCCCAGAGCAATAGCATGACTGCCCTGTTTGTGTGGCAGTCTTACTAACCAATTGAGTAGGTGCCCCCATGAATCAGTAGCTTGATCCACCTGTTTGACTTTATCACTCACATCACTGTGGAGGAAATTTGGCACATTCTTCTTTACAACATCGCTTCAGTTCATTGAGGGTTTTAAGTATTCACTTCACATCTCTCTTAAGGTCCTACCACACTATTTCTGTTGGGTTGAGATCTGGACTAGGTCATTTTAAAACCTTGATTTTTTTTAGTTTTTCAGCCATTCTGACTGGTGTGCTTTTAATGATTGTCCTGCCACATTACCTCATTTGACCAAGCTGTAGCTGTCCGACAGATGGCCTCTCATTTGACTCTAGGATACTTGGGTAATGACAGGAGTTCATGGGCCACTCAATGACAGCAAGGTGCCCAGGTACTGTGGTTTCGAAACGAGCAATATCATCACCTCCCCACCGCTGTGAGGCTTTTCTGCTATATGCTGTGTTGGTTTTTGCCAAATGTTCTGCATGGAACTGAGGCCAAACAGCAACGCAACTGGCCGCAACTTACCATCTTAATGCCTATTCTGTTTGGCTTCATTTTAGTTAAATAAAAAAGAGCACACTGAGAATTAATTGATGAGGTTGTATTTACCTAATACTAACTTCACTTTGTGATTTTTATTTCAATTTCACAATTACACAATAGAATTAAAAGACACACGACTGTAACTCAGCCATATATTGTCAAAGTGCTGTATCTGCATCTAGTGGTGGGGGCAAAGGATAGAGTTACACTTCTGACTACATTTACTTTGTATTAATTTTTTTAATGCCAAATCATTTTTTGTACCACATATACATAATGACACACATACATACTAATACATGTATACATTAGATAGATAGATACACAAAAAAACACTAGAACACTCAGCAACAGGAAATCTACACACTGACAATACACATAACACTGTACAAAGAATAGCACAAGTACACACAATAATAATAGTACACAAAAATGTATAGTTCCTAACCATTCCAATCCCATATTATTAGGCACTTTACCTAATTCCCAACAATAGCACAATAGACATGTGCACACTCACAGACACAAACAATCTAAACAAACAGGGTTGTTAAATCTACTCTGACAAAAAAAAAACTAACCCCTGTTTTCCATTGTATCCAGCAGTGGTGCAGCAGCCACAGTTGTTCGCTCTCACTCTACACTATGGTCCTATCTCCACCAAGCACGCCTGTGGTGCGTCTCAGGAGTCTCCCAACAGGGACTTGAAAAAACAGGGGTTAGTGTAGACTGCTGTTTGAAGTGTTTATCATGTTAAAATTGTGATTGTCTAGAAATGTTAAAGTATATTTGTGTGGGAGGATGAGCTAAAGTGTGAAAAACAAAAACACAGTGAATTATTAAAATAGAAGCAAAGAACTCAGTTTTCTGTCCAGTTAAGAGTTTTCTTTACACACTTTTAACTATAGGAGAGTTTAGATCATGGTGTTTTGGTTCATTTAAAGCTGGTAAAAGACGATACAAGGTGGGGTCATAATGATAAGGTACAGGATGTCTAGCCATGCAGACTGTGTTTCTGGCAGATGTAGCGCAATTCGAC
This sequence comes from Helostoma temminkii, assembly GCA_900302695.1. NCBI lineage: Eukaryota > Metazoa > Chordata > Actinopteri > Anabantiformes > Helostomatidae > Helostoma > Helostoma temminkii. The sequence continues at coordinate 34,704 of OMLM01011572.1, read as the reverse complement.
GGTGCAGTGTAAATCATTGAGGCGTCCATCGTCATGAAGGTGAGCACAGTCTTCATCTCCAGGGCCAAGACCATGATGAGTCCAATTGTCAGGCTGACCAGGTTTCCAGTGCCTGCAGAACACACAAACATGTTCATAAAATTCCTTTCTTCTCAGATTGTCATAGTTTGGAAATAGTAGTAATAATTTGTATAAGTAAGTCAAAATCTGTGAAGTTTAAAGCTAAAAAAGCAGTTTGATTCTGACTACCTGCGTTGCATGATGTATGGCGTCTGGTTCACCCACTCCCACTTCCCAGTTCTCCCATCAGTCAGACCGATCCAGTAAAATTCAGGAATTGTATGACGGGTCACAAAGTCCTGCACAGACAGACAGAAGATACAGCAAAGGTTTGCACTTTTGTGACTATGCACAGAGAAAAGTAATGATAGCAATGTTTGTTTGTTTTTTGTTAGTATGTTATGTCCAAATAAAATGTGTAAGTTCAGTTTTTAGTTTTTAAAATACAGATGTTGTGGTAAAAAACCTAAATATCTGCCACATGAATTGACCGCGTTTACCGCACATGGTGGTCTTTTGTGCCAGCGAATGGGATATTTTACAGTATAACTGTAGGTGGCGCTCAGCTCCCACTCAAAGCACCTTCTCTCTGGATACGCAAAAGTACTGCGCATTAAAAGTTGTAGTACAATGCACTACAGCAAAAGCTTGCTAGTTTATAATTTGGTAGATGTTCAGTTCAAATAATGCAACCTAACTTACTGCAAACCCATATTTACATTGCCTTTATTGGATGGATTTCATTAAAGTACTTGTTCTATGTTCTCAGGTGTTTGTATGCAATCAAACTGTAATCGCCATGATATTGTTGATATGTAATATTTGTGAATGAAGCGCTACATTTTGATAAGAAAATACATATACATACATCTTTTCCACTAAACTGGTTTGAGGGCTGGTTAAGAGCTAGTGCTTAATTTCACGCTTTGAGTTTTTTGAGTTTCCACAGCTAAAGAACTCGCAGCTAAAAAAAAGTGGTTCCAACCTGGCAGCAAGTGTTTGCTGGCCTAGAGCTGAAAACTGTGTCAGGGGCTGGACTGTTGTGACCAATGAGATCAACTGAAGCTCTGCTCTAAAGATAAAAATTGGTGTATCATATATTCGATTTGTTTAACAGCAGCGTGACTGAGGTATTAAGGTTAGTGAGGTGACAGCTGAAGCTAACACAAGCTTACATTAACTGCATTCTACACAGCCATTACTACATGCAGTGCAAATAAGTGTTGGCCCAGGAGTGTTGGATGTGTCTGGAGACACTGAGCCATTGGCTGCTTGTTGTTGAAGATGAATAGCCTTCGACCTGCAAAGACTGTAGGTCCAGGTGGAGTCAGTCCGAGGGTGCTAAAAAGCCTGAAGACAATCCCTGTGGGATGGAAGAATTCTTGCTTGGTGCCTGTACAGAAGAAGATCTGTCCCAGTGTCCCCAACATCTACAGACCAGTGGCATTGACCTCACACATCATGAAGGGTTTTGTAAGACTGATCCTGGAGTTCTTCTGACCTCTGGTTAAACCCTCACCTAACGCCCTCCAGTTTGCCTACCAGACTCAACTATCTGGGCAAAGCTGGAGCCACGGTGAGCAGCTTTTGTGCTTCCAGTCATGTCAACAACAGCAGAACAAAGTAGCTGGTGGTGGACTTCAGAAAATGTGGGACTCCTGTCACTACTTTCTCTATCCTGGGTTAGGAGGTGGAGGCTGTTTCAGGCTACAAACTCCTGCTGCAGCTGTAAGGGAGCGGCAGGACTGGTACTGAAACTGGATCAGGAACATATGACTGTTATTGCTTCATTACATTATTATGTCTAAAATTTTCATATTCAATTTTCAATTTAATCATCCTAATTATTCATGTCATCACAGCATTCCACCTCTGATTATTATAGATCTCTTTTATCCATCTTTGTGTTGGCATAATTTGTTCTTTTTAAACTAAGCAGATGTAACAAGGCAACCAAAGTTTTTTTGAATTGTGAATCTTGTCAATATTTGAATTCTGAAAAGGCCTCTGTAAGTAAAGTGGTGTCATCATTGACGACCAGCTCAGATTTTCTGATCACATCTCCTCCATCTCTCATCATGCAGATAAGCCCTCTACAGTATCAGAAAGATCAGACCCTACCTTTCAGAATATGCTACCCAACTCC
>OMLM01011572.1:13344-24295 GCA_900302695.1 Helostoma temminkii | reverse complement strand
TACACTAGAGCTGAAACCACCGTTATTTAATGTGTATTAACTACATTTTTGTTTTACATTTTCCACTGATGAGATTTTATTGTAACTTTTAACATCGTGTGAGAAAATGGAAATAATCTGTTTGTACTATTTATATGTATTTTTATATATATATTTGTGCATTCTACGTGTTTTATTAACATAAGGTTAATGCTAATATATTTATATTATTCTATAAGGTTTCCTAAAACACTGTGCCAATTGCATATTATTCAATGTTGTAAATATTGGACTATCACTGACAAACCTGACTAACTAGTCTTTTTACAGTGAGTCACATACATAGTCAACATGATTAATATTATTATAGTCTACTTCAGTGTTTTTTCATTTCCTCCACACAACTTTACCTGAACACAGCTGACAGAACATGATGCTGTGTGAGAGTAAAAACAACACTGACTGAATAAGTTAAAGATTCTCAGTTTTTCACGCTCAGTGTTTTGATGATGTAAAACACAAAGTCACAGCTGGAGACAGTGAATCCAGATCATAACCATCAGCTGCTACAACAGTAACGCTGTCACTGAAATAAAAACTCTCTCTCTCTCTGGAATGTCTCAGACGTGGCAAAAATCCACCTTCACTTTTCACGAACTTTCTGCAGCTCGGAGCCATGAAAACTCGCTTCCATTTGTCCTCTTCTGATTGGCCGCTGTCGAGCCGCTGCGGCGCACCCATTGCTAGGCACAAACGTCAATCACAGCCATGGCGCCTCTCATTGGCTGACACCGTATGAGCAGGCGGGCTATCATCCCTCTCGCTGGCTGTTGGCGTCTCTGTGGTCGGGATATCCCGAGTGCGAAGCATCGCGACGTTTGGAAACCGTTAGGGATTCTGAGAGGAAGCTGATGGAGTGAGGACGGCGGAGAAGGAAGAGAAGAATAAAGTAGCGTTACAAAGTCTGAGCAAGGTTTTAGACGGTTTTAAGAAGATAATCATGTTTTTCTGTCAGCTTCTCTGCCTCTTGGCTTTCACCGTCTTCCAGAGCTTCGCGTCGGCCGAGCAGCGGAAGCTCTCTCCAGGTAAGGCCGCTCCAGAGGGTCCCCTGCCCGGCCAGGCGGACCACCATGACCCGATGGAGCTGCGCTGCTCTGGGTCTCCAGCCAAACGCTGATACTGATGATTACACCGCAACTCGTGTTTAAATAGCCACATATAACCACATTTATGATGTTGAGTTGATTGAGTTTTAACCGGTGATTGATGTGTTAGGAGCAGCTGTGGATCCAGCTTCTTCACTTTTTTAGCCTGGAGGCTAATTAGTTAGCAGGAATTCACGACTGGAGGCCAGTTTGATTCCTGAAAACAGAATTAATTCAGTGGTTAAGTAGAAAACAAACCTGTATCTGAAGCTTCCAGCAGAAATACAGAACAGAAATGTGTTATATTATGTGACCAAGCAGGACTTTACCAGAACATGTGGACTTTAGGAAGAACTGACAGAGATTCAGTCTCCAGTTTAATCAGTAAAATCATGGTTCGCTCCACACTGACTGACTGGAATAAGTCAGGAAGTCTGATCTGGTATCAGCTGAGGCTAAACACTGCAGAGTGATGGTGTTCACCAGCGTCTCGGTCAGATTCCCCAGTGGCACGTCACTACCTGCAGCTCCAGCTGGTTCCACAAACGTCCTTCAGGGGTTTTCTCAATCCGCATCGACTCTTCTGTGTGGATTTAAAAAAGTGCCGGTGCTCAGAAACAGAAGCACCTTTTCATGCAGAACCCGTGCTGAGCGACAGCCTCTGCCTCTTCACACTGACCTTTAGAAAGCCTCCTCACTGTTCAGGAAGTGATGACATCTGCCAGGTTTTTTACATGACAGTTAAGAAATCAGCTTAGTGGAGAAAGTCGACTGTCACCTGGTTACTAAAGTCCATTTAAACGCACTGACTGACAACTGGAGTCTGTTTGTGTTTGTAGTACTGGACAGTGTTGACAGGTAGCACATGATGCAGGAAGCAGTTTTACACTTAATTAAGGTCGAGGTTCAGGTTCCACAAATGTCAAACGCTTTATTAAATTATTTTATTCAATTCAAGTCAAAATGTAATTTTTTTGAGCGAACAGCAGGTAGTTTGTTCGATAACGCTGTATATAAAGGTAGAGGAGGTAAAACTACACACAAAGTACTAGTGTGAGCCTGATTTGTATCAGAAGAAAATACTAATCCTGCGTACTCTTCCCTCACAGTACCATCAAAATATTGTTCACTTTAAAATACACACTGGCAGTTTAAAATGTATTTATGAAGCCGTCACAAATTCCTGTAGATTGTACTTTTACTTTGAAGCAGCATGTTTACGTGAGTCATTTCCTGTGTTTATTCCTTTTACATTAAAAGTGCAGTGACTGGATGAGTGTGTGGCGTTAACTGGGTTCACAGAAGTGTGTGTGTTTGAACAGCTGTGAGTGTGTGTGTGTGTGTGTGTGTGAGTGTGTGTGTGTGCTGTCGGGGGATGAGGTCTGACACGTTAGTGAAGCCTCAGTGGATCCGCTCAGTACCTCATGGTCTGTTTTAAGAGAAGTAACACTGAGAGGAACAGTTGTTCAGTGAACGCAGCATCAGGTGCTGTAGCAGCTTTCGTCAAACACATTAGGACATTAAAACCCCAGAACAGCAACTGTGTAGATTTAGTGAGAATATTTAGTTTTAAACTAAGTGTTTTACGTCTGGTCGGGATGTGCTGCTGCCACACTGACGTGTCCATTAACACACACTCAAATCCCAGGATGTTCTTTGCCAGTTTTTGTTTCCTTGAACAGTGTAAGTGGTTCCAGTCATGGATTTTGTCAGTATCTAAAACAACATACGGAATAAAATACTGTAGTAAATAAAACCGTAGCAAACAGGGAAGGATAACAAATATTAAACTCTTCTCAGTGATCTTCCCACATACTTATCAAACAATTAAAAGACAGACTGCATATTCTTATTTCCACAGGTTCAGGTTCTAAACAATATGAATTCTAGCAAGCGCGCTGTGAAACCACACTAATGAGGTCGCCTCCGTATTTGTCGCTTGTAGACTCTAAAAATGTGACGACCTCCACAGACACTAATACGAAGCCTCTTGGGAAGCGTCTTCAGCTGTGTCTCACTGCTGTCTGACTTCCTGCTGGTGTCCTACAGCTAAACATGGGGCCCCATGTGCCTGTGCTGGTGAACCTGTTCCTGACGTTGTCAGACGTCCAGTGTCCGATTAATCTTATGTTTGACTGTAGCAGCTAATTTACTTCCAGTGGTGACGTTTCTATTACGCGCTGCTTCCACGTGTCGTAACAGAATCCGTTCACCTTTTTTTTTGCATCATGTTGAAGAACATGTTGCTGTGTTCCCAGCGGAAAAGGAAATGCTTGTTGAGTTTGTGGAAAATGTTTGAATAATTATTATAACATGAATTACTGTTGTGGTAATGTTGCATCTCTTACTGACGCTAAAGTCTCCTGATCTTTTCTCTGTCCTGTGTCAGAAATCCTGATCTGCAAGTGAACCACAGCTGGTTCTACACAGTCCTGGATACTTCCTCAGGATATTCAGGGAACTCTGACACGTTTCTTCTCTTTAGTCCCGTCAATGGATCTATTCTTGGTCACAGAGGTTCTCTGTGCCTCCCCCTTGTCCTCCTCCCCCCAGCTCCTCACTCCCTTAACCTCCAGAGGAATCCCTGAGGTATTTCACTTTTTTCCTCAGAAATTCGTCTGAAGCCTGGAGGGAGGGAGCAGGAGCGGTGAGGAGGGGGGAGGGTTCAGAATGAGGCTTGTTAACGCAGTAGCCAGTCGGTTTGTTACAGAGGTTAAATAAAAGTCATGAATCAGGAGAAAATGACGACGCAGGGTTGGAAGAATGTGAGAAAAAGTTAAATTACAAAATAAGAGTCTGGCTTCATATTTGTTTCTAGAAAATCTGCTGGTGATCACCGCGGCAACGGAGGAGACGGACGGCTTCCACCGCTTCATGAGGACGACCCGAGAGTTCAACTACACTGTGAAGGTAAAACCTCAAAGTGCTGGTGGGGCTGATGGGAAGTGTGGTCGAAAGTGTGAACACCTTCACATTCAGTGAAACATGATGAGAAACTGCAGCCTGAAACATGTTTTCACTCAAACGTCATCACGAGGACGCCACACATGCTCCTTCTGAATACGACTTATACAATTAGCCTCTTCTGTTGTTGACCTATCGTCTTTTCAACTGGTCCCCAGTTTACCAGTCATTTAGCTTCTGCTGAAGACGTTTGACCAGATGGTTGATTAGTTGGACTGAAACAAACTCAGTTGTGCTGTAATGTATCCAGAGGAGCAGGACCTGCTGTGTGATAGTAGAGCTGAACATTAATTCAGCCACTGACAGAAAAACAGGCTGAAAGATTCAGACACACCATTATTACTTGAATCAGGGGGAAGATTGAGAAACAGAAATGAGACAGTCACTAGGTTTTACCCCTACATCTTGAATCGGAGTGTTAAAGAGTAGGGCTGAAGATATTCTGCAAAGAAATGAGACACCCCCAACTACACTGTAATACATCATCATACGGTGTCGCTAGCTGCTACGTAAACAGTGATTAGTGATTACAGCTTCCAAGATGCCGTCGTCATCGGTGGGAATCTCTATTGTGCCGCAACGCAGCTTGTTGCTTTAAACACAGAACTGAAAAGTGATGTTTGCATCAGTGGTTGTTACCACAAGAAAACAACTCAGCAGAGTTCTGCAGAAAAGAGTTAAGAAAATGTGCTGCTTCTGATTGTTAGGTAATTTTCAGACATGATATGATGTCACTGATCGATCACAAAAAGTGGCAGCAGAATGAAAATGAACGTAGGAATTATTGTTCATTAACTAAACTGACGCTATTGTGTGTACTTTACTCAGAAAAGGAGAATTAAAGGCCTGTACATGAGACAAGATGATGATGATGATGTGATGATGGTTTGTGCAGGTGCTGGGTCTGGGGGAGGAGTGGAAGGGCGGAGACGTGGCTCGTACGGTGGGTGGAGGTCAGAAGGTGAGATGGCTGAAGAAGGAGCTGCTCAAACACTCTGAGGAGAAGGACATGGTCATCATGTTTGTGGACAGGTAACGACCACCTGTCCTCAGTGTCTTTGTGTCTCTGTCCCCTTCAAAGAGAAACCAGACTCAGCTGTCCTACTTACACACTGGAAGCTTTGGTTACAGTTACTGTGCTCACACCACATTATTCAGAGTGCACAGTGAAATTCATAGCCTGAGAGACAAAGCTTGGGACCTGAAACGCCCACAAGCTGCAGCTCGTGGTCGTAACTAAAGCTGCAGCTGCTTTGATGTTAAACTGGTTAAACTGGTTGTTACATGCAGCAGATCGGCGTGATGGAGGAAACTGCTCCAGTCGTGGTAACTTTGTGCAGAACCGTTCTCAGCGACTGTTTCTAACACACACAGTCGTTTCTTTAACACTCTGCTGAAGTCTGAAGATATGAATCCTGAATCCTCGTCGACTCGTGGTTGGAGTCAGAAACAAAACAACCTGGTTCTGTGCTGGAGCTTCTCTCTTCTCCACAAAGACGGTGAAGACAGAAGGAAAATATTGTTCGATTATGATTTTATGAAGTCAGTATCCAACACACAAAGACACAGCCGCTCAGTAAGACGGCTCTGATGATGAGCCGTAGTTTCAGTAGTTAGTATTAGTCAGTACTACTACTACTACTACTACTACTACTACTACTACAGTATCCCAAAGGTTCTTCTCTTGAAGATGTGTCACCTTCCATCCAGAAGGCTTCATCAGTTTCTTTCCTTCTGGATGGAAGGCGACACGTCTTTAAGAACCAGGAAACTTTGGGACAACCCTGACCTGGACGACTGGGAACCTTCACAGACACTACTACAGATTCCCAGTACACACTCAGACACCACTCTGGCCTTTGATATTCACAGTTGGGTGGAGACACACATTTATGCAGCTAAATGCGGACGAGACCCCGTGTTTCCCGTTTCAGGGTTTAACTGCAGAGGAGCTGCAGTCTGTTATTACACTGCTGAGGTTTGTCTGATGACTGACCTCAGATCAGTATATAAATAAGTACAGAAAGGCTGTGTTTGTTTCTGCGGCGGTTCTTCTCAGAGAACGTCCGTCAGCACCTTCAGTGAAGTTTCCAGACTTCGAACATGTCATCAGAGGAGACAAAGCCAGTGTCACACTTCTATCACACAACCAGAAGGAAGTACTGCAGATAACGTGTTTCTTAAGGTCATGTTCTCCATTAGTCAGAAAAGTGACGTCAAATGGCTTCTTTCATCAAAAACAGTCCAAACCCAGCTGAGTTCAGATTATTGTAATACACAAAAAACACAAAAATACCTAAACCGTCACACAGGTGAGGTCGTGCTGAAATACATGACACCAAACTCTGTCGGTGAACGGTTGTTAAGGTAAAAATGTGTTTTCTTGGAGACAGTACAAACTGTAAGTGATGTTAACGTCGCCGTTGACTAACCTTCGTCTCCGTCTCTGTGCAGTTACGACGTCATCTTTGCGTCGGGACCTGAGGAGCTGCTGTCCAAGTTTTCCCGCCTGGGTCACAGAGTGGTTTTCTCAGCTGAGGGGTTCTGCTGGCCCGACCAGAGACTGGCCTCCAAGTACCCAGAGGTGCGTTCTGGGAAACGCTACCTCAACTCTGGAGGTGAGAAGCTGCAGTGAAACCAAGTGCATGTCCCGGTCGCTTGTGGCTAAACCAACATGCCCAAAGTTAAAAATGAGCGAACAAACAACCACCTGCCTCACAACCTCCTGACTTGATACCTCGTAAATTATTTTATTATTTCTTTAACAACCAAAACACAGCCACAAATCTTTGATCCATGTTGTTTATAACAACTTAACTGCAGCTCAACACAGCAGGAAGTAAAGACAGTAAAGAAGCATTTAACTACAAAGACACATCAGGACTGAAACAAGCTGCTCTGCTTCTATAAATATTGACTGATATCGAACAGGTTTGTTCTATTGACGGTTAAACTCAACATGTCATCACTTCGCATCTAAATGTTTTTTGAGTGTTACTGTCAGAGCTTCTGTTCAAAGTTACACTAAGATCAATCATGTAGACACTGTTATACACTGTTCAGGTGCTGGTTCTAGTGTCTACGTGTGGTGGATTTACAGTTTTCACATGAAGCTTTGTCTTCAGCCAGCAGCTTTAATCTGCTGTCGTGTGTAACGTGCGAAAGTAGCAGGAGCACGAGTGGTTGGTGTCTTCAGTGAGGTGAAGTGGTGAGATGAAGGAGCCAAGACAGTTCAGACTGGCTCCAGTGAAAGCAGCAGGTCTTCCTGTCCTGTCAGGGACTAACTGTCTGAGTGCTCAGCTGTGTAGTTAACATAAAATACTGTGTGTGTGTGTGTGTGTGTGTGTGTGTTCAGGGTTCATCGGCTTCGCTCCAGACCTCAGCGCGATCGTTCAGCAGTGGAAGTACAAGGACAACGACGACGACCAGCTTTTCTACACCAAGATCTACCTGGATAAGACCCAGAGGGTAAATCCACTGTCTGGTTCTGTAACACTGACTCTGATCAGAGAAAACACATCACGCTGACGCTGCGGTTCTTGTCTCTCCAGACCAAGTTCAACATTACTTTGGACCATCGCTCCCGCATCTTCCAGAACCTGAACGGAGCTGTTGGTGAGACACGTTTCTCCTCGTAGCAGCAGTTTAGCGAAGCTCTATTCAGCCAGGAAGCGTCAGTGAGATCAAAACCTGAAGCCGACACTAATAAAGTTTTACGCTTGTGCAGAGACTCTGTAAGAAGGACGCAGAACGTGGGCTGGATCACACAGAGCAGACTGAGCGCTGTAATTAATCAGTTAATCATCTCAGTCAATCTCTCTGTCCTCAGAGGACACTTAAGAAACCCTGTAGAGGAAGACACGTCTGGAAGATCAGCGGAGGAGTGAGCTTTAGATCCAGGAAGCAGCAGAACCAGAATCGGACACACTGAAACTAACACAGACCTCAATGTCTCTGTCTGTCAGATGAAGTCGTGCTGAAGTTCGAGAGGGAAAAGGTCAGAGTGAGGAACGTCGCCTACGACACGCTTCCTGTCGTCATCCACGGCAACGGACCCACAAAGGTAACCGACCTCCGACACCAGAACTCTGCCTGGTGTGTGTATCAGAGGGAGGCTTGTGGTTTGTGGTGGACGTGTAGCTGACGCCACAGTGAGAGCGACACTGTGGTTTGGTTTTAAATTACAGCTCAGAGCGAAAGTGGAGAGAAAAACAGCTGCAGCAAACATGTGATTAGCTCCCAACCACTGGACAAACGCAACAAAACTGTGTGATGCTGAAAAACTTTATTTATTATGAGAATGATTCGATTTTAAATCACATGCAACTAAAACCTCATCATAACAAGTCCAACATGCAGAACCAGTCAGTGACGGCTGATCTACACCAGTAGGTTTTATTATTTTAGTATAAGAAGTGGAAAATAGAGTGAAACATGTATAAATAGATGATAAATAAATGGATACTTACGTTTACACAGCACAGTAGTTTTAAGGTAGTTTTTATAACTAATTCAGCTTTTACCAAGTATTTTCAGTACAGTGTTCCAGGTCCTGTTGTCAGTGTAAAAGCTCAGACTCTCCAGTTCCTTCAGCCATAGATCATAAGTCAGGACAGCAGCCATCTTTGTTATCGTACCAAATGAATCGGCTGCTTTCTGACACTTACTGGCTGGTGTCTGGGCGACAGCTATGAGAGGATCAGGTAAATTTCACTACATTTTATAGGCAAGCGTTGAACACAAAGTTTTAGACCATTAAACATAACTGCATCAAAAACTAAGTGGTAGGTGGTATTTTTACTTAAGACTCTGAGCACTGAGTACTAATAAAATGTATATCAGATGACTTTTGAATGTGTTTGTCTCTGCAGCTGCAGTTAAACTACCTGAGCAACTACGTCCCGACAGCGTGGACCTATGAGAGCGGCTGTGGGATCTGTGACGAGGACCTGCTGTACTTTAAAGAGGTAGCTGCGTGGACACTCAGTACATACCTGAAGTCAGAGCTGTTGTGTTTCAGACTCATCTGGTTGTTCAAACTGTGTTTGCAGGACGAGCAGATGCCTCTGGTGTACGTCGCTGTGTTCATCGAACACCCAACGCCCTTCATGGAGGAGTTCCTGGACCGACTGACCACAATGAACTATCCCACAGAGAGGATCCGGCTCTTCATCCACAACAACGTACGACACAGAACCAGAGACACAGACATAGAAACAGACACAAACGCACTAAAATCTCATTATCTGGATTACAGAGGGGTCGTATAGGTAGTAACAAAGTAATGATTAACAAAAGTTAATCGTAGAAATCTAAATCTAAATTTGTGGTATCTATGAGCTGTGTCCCTGTTCGCTCTTTGTCTCTCTCTCACTCTACAGCCACACAGACACAGTTACAAACAGCATCTTAGGTCACTGTGACAGGAAGAGTGGAAAAGAGGTGAAGAGGCGAGTGCAGGCGGGTTGGAGTGGGTGGAGGAAAGTGTCATGAGTGTGAATCAAAGGAAAGGTGAACAAGACAGTAGTGAGAGCAGCTATGATGTGTATGTGGGTTAGAGACTGTAGCAGTGAGGAGAAGACGAGGCAGAGATGAAGATGTTGAGGTTCTCTTTAGGAGTGATGAGGATGAGGAACGAGCACATCAGAGGGTCAGCTCAGCGTTCGAATCAGAATCAGAGGATTCGCTTGAAATATTAATTGACCATTGGATCATTATATTTTTTTCATTATCAACACAACCTTATGACCTTGTTATTTCCATAATGTTACTTCTCCATCACCTTATTATTAAATAAATATAAACAAAACATAAAATGAATAAAACATGACCTCTGTTACCTTATTAACCAAACTATCACCCTGCACTATTACTGCTCTATTACATGTTATTACTATGATATTACATGTTATTACTATGGTTTTACTCAACTATACAAATAACTGTCCTGCTGTTACTATGTCATGACCGAGCTGTAAAGTTTTACCAGAATCTCTTGTTATTGTTCTGATCCGCTTTGTCCTGTCTAATCTACCAGGTGGTGTACCATGAGCGCCACATCCAGAGGTTCTGGGAGCGTCACAGGTCTCTGTTCCCTGGCGCTGTGTTGGTCGGACCAGAGGAGAACCTGTCGGAGGACAAGGCCAGAACTATGGCTGTGTGAGTGGAGAACCACAAGAACCACGTAGAACCTTTTCATGGCCTTAGATGATTAAATTAACGTTGTTAGACTGTTGTGAGCAAAAACACAATGTTATTGTTAGAAAACGTCTAAACTAAAAAAGTATCTGACCTGATGGCTGAACAAAGAACCCCTTTGAACCATTCAGTTCTGTAGTAAATCATGTTCAGGCCAATTCAAAGCTAAAACTCTAGATAACTCTTTTCTAATGATGTGTCTGTGTGCAGTGAAGGCTGTAGGAAGGATCCAGAGTGCGATTACTACTTCAGCATCGACTCCAACGTGGCTTTGACGAACCGCGACACACTGAGGATACTAATAGAGGAAAACAGGTGCGTACTCTTCTGTGTACATTAATACACTGTATTTACTCTGCAACAAGTACACACAAAAATGTACTTGTTGCAAAAATATTTGTTTGCTTGTTGTAAAAATATTATAATACTACCAGTACTCACTTTAACAGGAACATACATATACATAAAGTATTCTTTATCAGTAGTACACTGGTGTGTATATCCTACACATGTGTAGTATTCAGTACTAACCCTTGTTATAACAAGTCCTACATCCTGACAACTACACACTAGTACCTTTACCTGTTCTATAGTATTACTCTACTGTACTGTATTAGTGCATCCTAACCTGTACTCACTTTAACCCTTTTAGAAACTATTGCAGT
>OMLM01011572.1:0-13324 GCA_900302695.1 Helostoma temminkii | reverse complement strand
GAAACTATTTCAGTAATCGCGAGCAGGTACACATTAGTACATTTATATACCCGACATCTACACACCAGTACCCTTTTATGTACCCAACCCTAATAGTACAATAGCTTCACTATCCTGCATCCAAACAAGCACACTAGTACTTTTCTATACTACTCTAAATGTCAACTGGTACATCATAGTACACCTTGTACTAACAAGTACAAACTGTTACTGTCATATACTACTACATTCTGCTGCTGTATCACATTTAGACTTTTAACCACCAGTCTGCAGCAAACCACACTCTGTGTACTGTTGTACTGTGTACTGTGTACATGTAGTATTTCAGCCTGATGAGAGGACATACTGTCTATTCGATATTTATTTCTCCGTCAGGTCCGTCATAGCTCCGATGTTGTCCAAGCACGGGAAGCTGTGGAGTAACTTCTGGGGCGCTCTGAGTCCTGAAGGATACTACTCCAGATCTGAAGACTACATCGAGATCGTCCAGGGAAAGAGGATGTGAGCGAACACACTTTCTATAAAACCAAAGTTTCCCACAGACCAGGCGAGAGGAGGTTCACACGTTTACCTGTGTGTGTTTGTGTGTGCGTGCAGCGGCCTGTGGAACGTGCCGTACATCACTCAGACCTACCTGGTCAAAGGCAGCATGCTGCGGACTAAACTGTCCCAGGTGAGCCTGTATGTGGCCGAGGGGATGGACTCTGACATGGTGTTCTGCAGGAGCATCAGAGACCAGGTAACGCTCACATCTCTGCTAGACTGACTGATGATTATTAATAATGAGATGGTAGCGCCAAACAGAGCAGAAGCTGTCTCACTTAAACAATTCAGATCATAAAACAAATCTTAATATTACACAATGATAGGCTGAGTAAATACAAAATGCAATTTTTGAATCATGATTTCATTCATTAACCTGCCTGGCCCCATGTGAAACAGTCACTGATAACAGGCAACGAGTGTTTCACTGTGGAGGAATTTGTTGATATGATTTTTAAGAAACGAGACGCTCACCTTCCAGAAAGTTCAGCTTTTCTCTCTTCAGAATATTTGCCCAGAAGTTTTGAGGATAATCAAGATGTTTTTTGAGTCTTTGTGTTATTTTTGTTCAGCAGTAACTTCCACCTTGGAACCACAGATGCCACTTTTGCCCAGTTTCTTATTGTTGAATCATGAACACCGGCCTGTGAAGTGAGGCCTGGTTCTTTAGATGTTCTTCTGTACGGACGTAGCAGCCTTCGCTAAAGAAACATTTATTGTTTAAAGTTTTTTAAACTTTAGCTTTTTAAAATCCTTTGGCTGCTTCTCTTTGTCAGACAGTTTCTATTTAGGTGATTTGATCCAACAGGTTCAGTCGCCAGCCGTTATCAGGCCTGAGTGTGACAAGTGAAACTGAACTCAGCTTTCCAAACAGTGTGGTAAATCCCAGTTCACTCATGATTTAGCAGGAGGGGAAATTACTTTTTCACATAGCAGGTTTAGAGCCTTTTTTTCCCTTAATAAAAAACTGTGTTTTGTATTTACTCAGGTTTCCTTTGTGTAATAATTAAATTTGATGATCTGAATCATTTAAGTGAGACACTGAATAAATAAACTAATAAACCAAAACTCAGTCAACCTGTTTTCCCACAGGGAATCTTCATGTTCGTGTCAAACCGAGATGAGTTTGGGCGTCTGGTGGATTCATCCAACTTCAACACGTCCAGGCTGCATCCGGACATGTGGCAGATCTTCGACAACCCTGTGGTCAGATGATGAACACACTGTAACGTGATGAAGACTCTGTAACCTGAAAGAAAGCTCAGGCTAAGTGTGTGTGTGTGTGTGTTTGTGTTTGCAGGACTGGAAGGAGAAGTACATCCATGAAAACTACTCCAAGATCTTTGAGGATGAGAAGAGCTTTGTGGAGCAGGTAACGCCACACAAACAACACTTTAGTGGAGCTCATTGGAAATGGTGTTCGTTGAATTCTACTGAAAACCACTGTAGAGACACGTGTTTATTAATTATGGGGATTGTAATGAAGTTTTCCAGACTTCCTGTGCAGGACAGTAATACTTCGAACTCTCTTTCTCTCAGCCTTGTCCAGATGTTTACTGGTTTCCAGCCTTCTCAGAAAAGATGTGCGATCATATGGTGGAGACCACGGAGGATTACGGCATCTGGTCTTCAGGATCACACAAGGTAGCCTGTTGTTCTCTGTCAGTGTGAAACAGAAATAGAAAAGTACTGAGAGCTAAGTGCTGAGTTTTGACGTCTTCAGGACGAGCGACTGTCAGGAGGCTACGAGAACGTCCCCACTGTGGACATCCACATGAACCAGGTCGGCTTTGAGAAGGAGTGGCTCAAGTTCCTCAAAGAGTACATCGTCCCCGTCACAGAGAAACTGTACCCTGGATACTACCCCAAGGTACAGGGAAAGTACTGCAATACTGATAGCAGACACTGAAACGTGTGAATATTCAGTTTCATGCTGAGTCCACATGTAATGTGTGTGTCTCTGTCTGTCTGTGTGTGTCTGTCTGTCTGTCTGTGTGTGTGTGTGTGTGTGTGTGTGTGTGTGTCTGTGTCTCTGTCTGTCTGTGTGTGTGTGTCTGTCTGTGTCTGTCTCTGTGTGTGTGTGTGTGCAGGCCCAGGCCATCATGAACTTTGTGGTGCGGTACCGTCCGGACGAGCAGCCGTTTCTACGGCCGCATCACGACTCCTCCACCTTCACCATCAACATCGCCCTGAACAGGAAGAATATCGATTACGAGGTACACACACACACACACACACACACACACACACACACTCTCACAAAAACACACACACACACTTACACACACACAACTGATCTGCACACTGCAGAGTACTGTAAAGAAATGCTGCAGTACTGTAGATAAAACCTAGAGATATCCCGATACCACTTTTTTCTGACTGAGTACAAGTACTGACATTTGTGTAACTGCCGATACCAAGTACTGATACTAGTACTTAATAATACTGCAGGTAAAAACTTTATTATTTTATATACTTACTGGGTAAATGTGATAACTTGTAACATTGTAATCAGATGTTGTTGCTTGTTCACATCTAATACCAATGTGAGTATAAAATGACTATTTGTAGCTACTGCTTATTGTAATGTTTTATAAGTATGAGTTCTTGAGTGGTATTGGACCTGATACCTGATACTGGTATTGGTACAGTAGATGAATACTGCAGTACAGTAGATGAATACTGCAGTAAAGAATCATGCAGTACATTAGATGGATATTGCAGTACAGTAAAGAATCATGCAGTACAGTAGATGAATACTGCAGTACAGTAACAAATCATGCAGTACAGTAGATGAATACTGCAGTACTGTGTAGTAAATGAATCCAGCTGAAGGTTTTCTTCCCTCTCTGTGTTCGAACCTCCGTCAGGGTGGAGGCTGCAGGTTCCTGCGCTATGACTGTAAGGTGGAGTCTCCCAGGAAGGGCTGGTCCTTCATGCACCCCGGACGTCTGACCCACTACCACGAGGGTCTGCCGGTCACCAAAGGGACCAGATACATCATGGTGTCCTTCGTCGACCCCTAGACCCTGCCTGTGTGTGTGTGTGTGTGTGTGTGTGTGTGTGTGTGAACAACCTCATCCTCACAGATTGAGCCAGGCCGAGCAGGAACTGATGACCTTGAACGCATCGTCTCAGAACGTTTCCTGTCTTGACTGTTTCAGATTTGACTCACAGCAGCCGTGTGAAGTGGACCCTGAACGCACCGTTTTCACTATTTCAGAATAAGAGCCACTTCGTCATAAACCACCAGAGATTTTAGAGCTTTGTTTACGGGACTTTCAAATTAAGAGTCTGTTGTCGTCACCACGCTGCCTTATTTTGTTGAACTACCTGAATCTATGCAAGCAGAACCACTCCATCGTCTTTATGTTGGGGGTGGGTGGATGTCAGTGTTACCATGGCAAAAAGTAGTGTTGCTGTGCATGATGGGACATAAAAAGGATGACATTTAAATGTCGAGAGAAGATTTTAGACGTGTGTACATCATTTAAAGAGATAAAAGTATTTTTATACTTTGAGATTGTTAAACTGTTACTGGCCTTTTTATATTTTTATTGTTTAGGTTTTTTACTTCATGTTGTTGATCATTTTCCATCTACGTGGTGTCAAAGCATCGCCTCCTCCACGCCACGTGTCTCCTTATTTAAAAATGTTCAGATGTTTGAGGAGCGACCCGACGCTGTCGATACGAGGGATCATCTGTGCCTGGCTTTGTACAAACTGCGATAAATTATTTGTTAAGAGACGAGATTTTAATAAATAATTTTACTGTCACAGTGAGGTGCGTTTGATTTGTCTGTGGAGGAGGAGGCAGGACTTCACATTCAGGTGGTGTTCCTTGCAAGCTTCCCCCTTTTCCTCTAAATGTAATGATGGTCATTATGGTTTAGTTACTAAACCATAATCTACAATTACGAACGTCTACAATTATCTTCCTGATATCTTGGCTGAACAGGTGTGCCTCCAATCAAATGTTGTCACCTATGGGAAGCTTCCAAAGCCATGACGTCATCATCTGGGCTTTACTAAATTATATTATTATTATTATTATTTTGTAGTGAATGTAAACTTCTTACTTTGAAGAAAGTAATAAAAATGCTCTCTCTCTCTCCTTATTCTGTCATTTAGCAAACAGAAATAATTTAGGTAGTTCTGACCTAAAACAGGGAAAACAATAGTTTGATTAGTTGAACTTGTTGATTAAGTTTGTTTAATCGAGTAATTAATGCTGCAGCAGTAGTAGTTATAATAATAGTAGTAGTAGTAGTAGTAGTAGTAGTAGTAGTAGTAGTAGTAGTAAGCTTTATCCACTAGATGGCGACAAGGACAAAGCGAAACGCGCTTCGTCTGGGTTTGGGTAGGTACCTCTGCGGCCGCCGTAGACAGGAAGTGATCCAACATGGTGCTGGAGAAGAAAGCGTCAGGTGAGTTTTGTTGAGTTGTGATAAATTTATACATTAAATGTGATCTGGCCGCGTTACATCCACAGTACTGATACTACGTTACATGGTAGAAGGCTGAAAGTCGCGATAACTGGATCAGCGTTTACTTCATTTGTC
The DNA here is from genome assembly GCA_900302695.1 of Helostoma temminkii. Classification (NCBI taxonomy): domain Eukaryota; kingdom Metazoa; phylum Chordata; class Actinopteri; order Anabantiformes; family Helostomatidae; genus Helostoma; species Helostoma temminkii. The sequence continues at coordinate 8,219 of OMLM01011572.1, read as the reverse complement.
TTTGTTTTTGCACGATGAAGTGGCGGCTCCGGGTCTAATCGACAAAACGTCAACTTGAATGGACATTAATGTTTTGTCGACGCTGCACGTTATATTTAATGTCACTGTTACTTGGGAACAATCACTGTAGATTGACGGTACATTCGGCTAAGAAATGCTCAACTGTGACCGCTCTGTTTCAGCTAAACTTAGTACTTAAATATGACGGGTCGTGCTGCAGACTACAGATTATTTACAACAGGATACCGAGTATTTATTGGGGTAATTTGTTACAAAAATTCACCGAATTCTACTTTGGTAGCTAACGAGTTTCATCAAATACTGAAAATGTTTAATTAATAATCAAACAGAGGATAGAAGCTAAATTGCGAGTTTTTACAGTGCAGTTTGGTTTGAACAGCTACGAGTCCCGCAAACAATACCTCGTTCAACCAAATTAAACGCAAAAACGCTTCAGTTGCTTTGAGAAAATTATATCGAGCTATAATATGTTTTAACATATAGCTATTTACTTTTACTAACGTTTTAAAAGCTTTAAAATCATGTTAATCGGCTCTGTGACGGTGGTTCCAGCTCTCACTAACGAAACGTAAACTTTAAACGCCAGTCCTGTATTTTAAACGATACAAGTTGTGTTTAAAGTCACGGTTACTCGGTAATAATTGCTGTAGTTGACCAGTAATTTCGGCATATAAGTGCTTCAGAATAAAACCACTGTTTTAGGTAAAATCCTTATTTAGGTAGATGGATCCAGTGGCTCCTGTGTGGTTTGATACAGTGAGGTCACTGGAGAGATTCTGGGGATTTTATTCAAGTAATGTGTCCCAACAGCCGAGAAAATGCATCTTTAGTAGTTAATAAGTCGTAAACAGTTTGAAAAAAACATGTTAAGATCATCCAGCTCATAATCACAGTATGGACAGATGTTAAATTGTGGGTTTGAATTTACAGCTACTGTGTAACAGCAGCTTCTCTCAACAACACAGTCATCAATCTGTGTGTGTGTGTGTGTGTGTCAGCTCGGGTGGAGGCCGGTCAGCGCAGAGTTCTGGATGAAGCCACCAGACAGAGGAGACTGACTCGACAGCTGGAGGCTCTGGAGAAAGACAACTTCCAGGTACCAGTGCTTCAGCTGTGTAGACGAAATCCTGATCGTCGACAGGTTTAGATCCTGAGTCTTCAACTAAAAGTCCAGGACGTGTGGCTAGTTCAAGTCCACATCCAGACTGTTACCAAGCAACAGCTCTTCTTCTCTCATTTTGAAGAATGAATACATTTGTGATGTATAAATATCCTGAAATGATATAAATGAACTGGTATAATTCTGTTCAGTTTATTTAATGGAGCCAAATCACATCAAAAGTCATCTCACAGTGTAAAGTTTAAGAATTTACAGATTATATATATATTAGGTAGAAAAATCCCAACAAATCCCCTTTGAGCAGCACTAAGAGACGGAAGAACCTCCAGCAGAACCAGGCTGAGCGTGGGCGGCCATCTGCCTCAACCAGAACAACAAGCAGCAAACAAAGAAGACTGAACACAGAGATGTTTAACTTTTCGTAGCAGCCACAGCAGATCAGACAGTTTAAAGGCTGATTGTTCAGAACGTGCTGCTCACGCTACAATGTCTGCTAAGTTGTTAGAGCCTGAGGCTCGACACTTGATTCTGCTGCATAATCCCATTATACTAATATTTTCATGCAATTCCCCTTAATTAGTCTGAATATCAGACTTTAAAACAACACTTTTGTGAGAGTCTCTGCAGGATTTACTGAGCGTTCAAAGTTCTTTACCACGTTATGATGGGCCAGGGAGAACCTTATTTCCAGTACCACCCAAGTTGTTGACGTGATGTTGTTGTTGCAGGACGACCCTCTGTCCTCCCTCCCTCCCCCAGGTCCTACTGCCCGCCTCCCCGCCTTCAGCGAGACAGAAGAGCCAGGTGAGACATCGTGTACCTTCTGAATCAGCTCGACTGTCTCTTCGCTTTTCTCTTTTACTAAAGTGTAAAGAAGGACTGAAACGATTTTCCTTAACATTTTCTTCAGCTGCTTCTCTTAGTACTAAGTATCTTTAAAAGAAGTATTTTCCTGCAGTTTTATATTTTTTTTATTCGCTGAACATAAGAAACTTCTCCCTTCTTCTTCTGCGCTTTTCGCTGAATGTAAACAGAAAGATATTTCCTTTGTCCGCTTCTCTTACTAAAGATAAAAGTGCCTTTTAAAAACTTATTTTTTTTCCATTGGAGACTAAAGTGTTTTTTAAAATGTGTAGTATTTTTGGTAGTAGTATGGTAGTATTTTCTCTCTTCATTCTTTTTCTTATTCATCTAATGAAAACCTTTTTAAATGTTGTCCTCTCCATTACCTTTATCTTCTTCTTTAAAATGTTTCTTCTGTTTTCTCCGTACGTTTGTCTTACTGAAGATAAGTCATGTTAAAAACATTTTCTCCTTCTTTTACTGAATCTAAAAACCTCCATCTACTGAGAAAAAAATGTGTCATATTTCGTCAGTTTTTCAATACATTTACTGTGTTTGCCTCCTTTATCATCCAGAGAAGAAGAAGAGGAAGACGCGGGGCGACCACTTCAAGCAGCGTTTCAGGAAGAACTTCACCACCTTGTTGGAGGAGGAGGTGGGTCAGAGGGTCAGAGGGTCAGAGCGTCAGAGCGTCAGAGCGTCACCCTGGAGCTCCACCTGTAGCTTCAGCCACATCGACCTGTGGTTGCATAAACTAATCTGTAGCTGTAACTTTCTCAAAAATGTTCCAGAAGCAGCTTCCTTCAAAATTAGACTCAGCTACTGTAGTGGTGTAAAGTAACGAGATGCTTCCAGTGTAAACACAAGCTCTGAATAGAGTGTCAGCGACTGACTTGGAGTCGTGCTGCAGCCGGTCTCAGTGGGAAAATAAGCGTGGCTACGGCTGTTGGTGTGGCCAGAAGCTGATGCTACATCAACTTCCATTTTTTTATCTCACGTATGAACACAGAGATCAATAAATGACGTAGTTTTAACATTATAGCTACAGATGAGCTTGTTTCTTATATGATCATGAACAAGTAACAATTATGTTGTCAACATGTTACAGACGGACAAAAACGCGACTAGAGGTAAAGTGAGCAAAAGAATAATAATAATAATAGCTGTGGTACTGTATGAGGCTGTCAGGAGTGGAAGAGAAGTACGTGAGAATACTTCAGGATATGTTTGAGAGGAGTATGACAGTAGTGAGATGTGCTGTAGGTCAGGCAGAGGAGTTCAAGGTGGGGCTACACCAAGGATCAGCGTTAAGTCCCTTCTCGTTTGCTATGCTGATGGACAGGTTGACAGATGAGGTCAGACAGGAATCTCCTTGGACACTGATGTTGCTGGTGACATTATAATCTGTAGTGAGAGCAGAGAGCAGGTGGAGGAACACCTGGAGAGGTGGAGGTCTGCTCTGGAAAGAACAGGAATGAAAGTCAGTCGTAGTAGGACAGAATAAATGTGTATGAACGAGAGGGAGGGAAGTAGAACAGTGAGGTTACAGGAGGCTGAGGTCAAGAAGCTGCAGGAGTTTAAGTACTTTAGGTCAACAGTCGAGTGCAACAGGGAGTGTGGAAAAGAGGTGAAGAGGCGAGTGAAGGCGGGTTGGAGTGGGTGGAGGAAAGAGTGAGGACTGTTGTGTGACAGCGTTAGTAAGCAACTAAACTAAGTGTGTAAGACAAGATAATTCATTCATTTCATAGAAAAACTTTACAATGTAGGTGCACAACCACCTGTATAAAATACTAATTATCATAATAATAACGATCATAATAATACTGTATATACAGTCCTCTTTAATCCGACCCCTGCTCTGTTCTCTGATTGGCAGAATCTGTCGGAGAAGCCAGAGCCTAACTACCTGTCAGCGGCTGCGCCTCCGTCCTCGTTGCCACCGCGTCACTTCTGCTGCGTCTGTGGGTTCCCCTCTCACTACACCTGCACCACCTGTGGGGGGCGCTACTGCAGCACCAAGTGTCTGTGCACGCACAGAGAGACCAGGTACACGCACGTTTGTCTGTCACTTTTTATGAAGTAATACTTTTTTTTATGTTTAATGTGACATTTTTAGTAATTATTTCATATCACAGTGTGAACGCCACCAGAGGTGTAGTTCTGAAATAGTTGTCCAGAATCAAACTGAATATCAGTGAATTGATAATAAATGTTTGTGAAGCCTTGAAACAGCTTAATTTGTCCAAATAACATAAATAACATTGGGTTTTTATCTTCCTGTGTCTCTGCAGGTGCTTGAAGTGGACGTTGTGACAGACATGTTAGATAGCCTGTACTGACTCTGTGGTCATAAGTCTATTATGTTTAGTTACTTTTTAATGTTTTGAATTTGTTTTATTTGATTTCTGGTCTTGTGTGTAAATAGCTGCAGCTACTGTTGCTGAAAAAGTATAATTTACTCAAAGCATCAGTTGTGTAAATGTAAAACAGGACATGGTTTTGACTGTTGCTGGTTTTGACAGTTTGACACAATAAGATCTTGGACGTTCTGCTTGTGTTGTTACATGTTTTGTAAATAAAATACACTGTATCTGTTTTGTGGTTTTAAGTCTCATCTATGTCACTTTCTTTATGGTTTTAAACAGTATTCTTTTAGTTTATCAGGCAAACTAAGATCTTAAAACCACTGGTGAGCTTAACTCTGGCTCCACTCCCGTCTACCTACCAGGCTTGCTGAGCGTATTAAGCTTATGTAATTAGAAATGAAATGTTGCCCAACAGATGGACGGAGACTATAAAAACACAAACAACTAAAGAGAAAAAAAAAGCCAAATGACCCCAATGAAAAAAACACAACAGATGCGAACTAACTGAAAAAATAGATGCTAAAACCCTAAACAGATCAAAATTACCGAACAAAGCAAATTATACAAAGATTAAAAAAACAGTTATAACAGATACAGAAAACATAAACACAAGCAAAATTTCTGCAAACATGCAAAATGACAAAACTGGATGACTAAAAGCAACCAGCAACCAGAAGCAAAGTGACTAACGTGTCCAAAAAAAGGCCACAACAGGTGCAACCTAAATTAAAAAAAATATAAATAGAAAATAAATTACTGCAGCTGTAACAAAATGCAAGAAGAAACAAAAACAAAACGGCTTTAAAGGGCGTGAGAGAATTAAAATGAACACGCTGAACTCATAACGAACGTCAGATTGTCTGTGTGCTGAATACCTGCAGGTTAAAAGTCCACCCGACTCTCTCGTTCTTTTTCCTTCCGGGTATCCATGGAAACCAGGTCATAAAGACATGTCAATAATTAATGTGGACCTTTGGAAGTTTCCTCTCAAAACCCACTTCACACACTTCACATTCATGCCATAAGAATAAAGGGAGAGAGGCAAAGCGACGTAGAGCTGCACAGACTTTGTCCTCCGCTCTGTGAAGCCGTTGACATCGCTGAGCCGAAGAACGAGGAGCTGCAGCTACGACCAGCCAGTGAGGAAGAACTGGCAGAACTGGGAGGAAGGATATGACCCAGTGATCAGTCACGGCAGAACAGGTGAGTGTGAAAAGATAACGTTTAAAGGCTCAGAGGATCTGGATCAGGTCGATCTGAATCTGACTATCTGGTTTTACATAACTGCTGATAAAGGCTCAGTGTGAAACTGAAAACAAAGTGTCATCAGGAATAAAATCAATGTTTCACTGATTCACCAGGACTTTAACGATGCATTCAGGTGTCGTGTCAGCACTAACAGAAAAAATCTCTTTAAAGCTCCTTCACCATGAAGCCTTCATCACCACTTTCATCATCAGCCTCCGCTACCTCAGTGACGCCCAGACGAGAAACTCAGCTCCTCTCCTCTTCATCACCATCTTCTTCTCCATATTTTTCTCTGCAAAGTCCAGAGCTGCAAGCAGAGTTTCTAAGAGGTGACAATCTTCTCTCTCATAGATGGACAATGGTGACCACAACACATACACAGTGATGAGAAAAAGACACAGGACACATGGTGATTAAAAACAGTGTGTGCCAGGGTAACCTGCGTTCTCTGGGAGAAATCTACCAATAGAAACCAGGTGTCTCTAATCCTCTAACCTAGATTTTGGAAACCAGGTTTCCCATTTACATGACAGTTAAGAAATCAGCTTACTCAAAGCTGTAATCTGGTTAGTTCAATGTAAACGCACTGACTGTGGCGTGACTCCACACAACACTATCATGTGGATAATCATATCTTCATTAACACATTCATTAAACTGCTAAAGACAAAACAAAATAAAATGGAAAGCAAGTTAAAAGAGACAACAGTGATGAAGAATAGACAAACTGACTAAAAACAAACTACAAAAAAAGAAAGACGATCACATTTTAGTCATAAAATAACTAAAAAAACAAAACAACCACATAGACAAGAGAAACACTCTAAATGACCAAAGAGACAAAAACATTTAAAAAATGACTATAGAGACATAAAATGACAAAACCTCTTATTAACCTCTTATAACCATCTTGTTTCCAGAGCGTCAGAACAAACTCGGACATAGCAGGGACACCAGTGAATCCACAGCCGTCTCCCCGTCCTCTGCCTCCACGTTCAGCACCACTCCCTCTTCCTCACCCCGGAGCTCCTTGCCCTCCTCACCCTCACCTTCACCCTCTATTGGAAACAGATCAGGTGAGCTAAACCCAACACATCACCTCAGTGTGTGTGTTTAAATGAAACTACTCCCTCTGGTGGAAAGACCTTAGCTCCATGAGGGGTCAAACACTGATAAAACAACACAACAAGACACCGTTTATGGACAGAAGTACTGAATTAACAGTACAGCCTGGAGCCCAACCAACCATTTCAGTGAAAACACAACTTCCCTTCTGTCAAATGTGAGCATTTTGATCATTTTACCAGTTTTATGGCAGAAAACACAGCATGTTCATTCATAATTTAATATTCTCAGACATTTTTCTCATTTACATGACAATTAAGAAATCAGCTTACTCAAAGCTGTAATCTGGTTAGTTCCATGTAAACGCACTGAATGTGGCATTACCACAGAAGAGTAGACATCTGAAAGCAGAGGTGGGACTGCTGTTTGTTTCAGTAGTCTAGTAACCACCACACAACACTAGCATGTGGAAAATCATATCTTCATTAACACATTCATTAAACTGCTAAAGACAAAACAAACAAAAATGCAAAGCAAGTAAAAAGAGACAACAGTGATTAAGAATAGACAAACTGACTAAAAACAAACTACAAAAAAAAAGATGCAAGACGACCAAATTAACATAAAATGACTAAAAAGACAAAACAACCACATAGACAAAAGAAACATGCTAAATGACTGAAGAGACAAAAACATTAAAAAATGACTAGAGTCACCATGTGACTAAAAACAGACACAAACTGACTAAAAACAGACACAAACTGACTAAAAACAAACACAGTGACTAAAAACAGGTAAAGTAAAGAAACAAAGTGACTGAAAACAGGAAAAGTGACTACGCACATGCGCTCTTGTAAAAAAGCAGATTAAAACCTGGTTACGCATTTGCGTGCTGTGGTTTTCAGCGTTCTCTGGGAGAAATCTACCAATGGAAACCAAGTGTCTCTAATCCCCTTCCTCGATTTTGGAAACCAGGTTTCCCATTTACATGACAGTTAAGAAATCAGCTTACTCAACGCTGTAATCTGGTTACTGAGATCCATGTAAACGCACTGAATTAGTTACATTAGTTGTTTATAAGTGACCACGCAGACTGTTTTATGAACACACTGTGGTAGACACTACCGCAGGATGGAGATGCAAGTTATTTCCTCTGCTCCGTCTCCTTAAGCAACACAGTAAAGCACTTCTGATGTACCACCGTCTCTCACATGACAAAGTTTTATCACTCTTTGATAATCACGTGGAATATGTGCTCTGCAGCTGCTGATGAATGAGAAGCTGCAGCTGGTTAACAATCGCTGTCAGATAAGCTACTGTGCAAACATGTTCCAGAAGTTCAGACAAGACAAGAGACAAGAGAAACACTCTAAATGACATTTTAAAAAATGACTATAGAGACATAAAATGACAAAACCTATCTTGTTTCCAGAGCGTCAGAACAAACTCGGACATAGCAGGGACACCAGTGAATCCACAGCCGTCTCCCCGTCCTCTGCCTCCACGTTCAGCACCACTCCCTCTTCCTCACCCCGGAGCTCCTTGCCCTCCTCACCC
>OMLM01011569.1:8872-19540 GCA_900302695.1 Helostoma temminkii | reverse complement strand
CATCTTTGTGAGTATCTTGATACACTGTCAGCGATCTGATACACTAAAGATACATGTGCAGAAACTTCCAATGCAATGCAGTTTACACCCCAACCATGATACAATGAAATTGCAGCCTGTGTGCTGCTTAAAAACTGTTAAGCACATTGGTTTTCATACTGCACAATCTAATTCTGTGAGTCAGCTACACTAATAAATACGTTTATTTATTAACTGAACAAAACATTTGTAGAAAAAAAACTTTGTTTGTTAAATGTCTTAATTTTATTTGATTAGAAAATAATCATTGAATTGCATAGCATTGAAGGTTCCAGCACATGGATCTTTGATATATCGGATCATTGACAGTGTATCAAGATATGAATGGTATGAATTGTATATGAATTTAAATTCTGTAAAAATGTAATCAGAGGACATTCTCCACATTACTACTTTGTTCCAAAGAAGTGATCTCACTTCCTCTTGAGCTCTCATACTTACAAATACAAATCCAGGAAAACAAAATGAGCCTTATTTTTATTTTTTGTGTGTGTGTGTGTGTATTATACAGCACTTAGGGCTTGCACATTTATCCTAGGAGTGTTGACTGTGACCCATAGTAATGCTGGATGTATATAGAATATTTTTGCACTCCTACATAACTCACTCATAATGGCTGCATGAATGGTCGGTCACTTTAGACTGTTGAGGCTGTAGTCTGGTAATGTAGCATGGGTATCACCAGTACCTCTGAGTGCCACGGCACTAGCAGGTGATTTGTAGCTCAGGGAGACTAATGAAGTGGTCGCTCTGCCACCCTGCTTCTTTTGCAAGATCAATTCGGCGTCAGAGCGCATACAGCGGCCGCGCTTTATGAATGATGGAAACCTCCTTAGGCCATCCATATACCTGAATCTCCAGCATCACTATGCAGCCCCCCTGCTTCCCCGCCTCAGCCCACACCTCTGCTCTAGGAGGCAGGGATTCTTCAATCTTTCTTGCTTGGAGAAAAAATACATTACCATCGGCCTCCAAGGCTCTCCGGCCTTGCCCAGCACACAGACACACACATATAGTGAATACAATCCTACATTACTTCACTCTACGGTTCTACTTTTTTATGTGTAAAGATCTACATTATGCCCACACACTCACCTTGCCTTAGTGTGTGTTTCCCCCTTTTTTTATTTTCCATCATCCCAAAGCTGTCATCATTAGTGCAGATGATTTGATCGATTTGACGCAAGGCTTTCTGCTGTGCTTTGGTCACGATGACATTTTCTAATACGGAAAAGGTGTTCAAGAGGCCATAGAAAAGAGGAGCTTTTAAATTGTTAACGCATAATGCGATACATGTTTTAGTCAGTGGATGATAATGAAAATGAGCTAAAGCGGCAAGCAAGGGAGCCAGTCGCACTCTCCCTCGCTGGCCTTTGATCCCATCCAGTCTGGCTTTTAAAGCATCTGCTTCCGTAATGAGGAAGAGTTTACCATAGCCGATGCAGATTCAGGAAATGAATTCAAAAGTTAATGGTGTATTTGTCCTGATGATTAAGAGCTGTGCCTCGTTCCTCATGACATTGCTGATCCTCGCCATAAAACAGATTGTGTAGAAGTTAAAAAAAAAGTATTTATCATAACTTATACCAATTATCCTAAAATATCCAGGGAGTAATTATGCCTGATGTAGTTATGGGCACATTCAGTGTAGGTGCTTTTAATGTGGCGGGATGAGTGAGGCCTTGGGTCTGGAGGTACGCAGGCTGATCTCTGTTACAGCGTGCGTCAATAAGAAAAATCAGTCAGTGGTGTTTTTGCATTCTGAGATCACACTGCAGCTCATCTAAAGGCATCAGTGGCATTTTCAGAGCACAGTCATATATATCGTGTCATGAGGCGAGTCCTCCAGCTGAGAGGTTGAAAGGGAAACATGACAACAATGAATACTTCCCTGAATTTTCTGGAAGCTATGAAATTTAAAGGTCTCCTTTTACTTTCTGGCTCAGATTATAATGTATAGACGACAAAAGAGGGGGAAGGGAAACAGACAGTCAGGGGGGAAGCAGGGTCGGGGTAGTGAGAGGACTGGGAAGCTTGAAGCTTTTACTGTTAATCTTAACTTTTGAGATTGATTGGTTCAAGCTCCCTGTAAATCAGCGCCTGCATGGCAGTCGTCTGCTTTTATGATAATCTGGGTGTCAGCAGCCAAAGAGGGTGAACAAAATAGGTGGTAGTGAAGGAAGGAGTGGTATAGTCGTCCAATTGAACCCCGGCTGATAGCCTCCCTCCCTCTTTCAGCATCCGGCACCATCCCTTCATCGTTCTTCTCCTGACTCAGAGGAGAAGATGAGCAGGAAGAGTGTTTAATGCTTCCTCTGATGCCACAACAGAATGAGCTGGGCCACCGGCACCTAAAATGAGCTGTATACAGATGATACTGTAATATAGAATATTTTACTGCTGGGAAGAACTCTTGTTTTATCAAAAAAAGAACTCATGTCTAGTTTCACCATTTAGTGTGATTATTGAGCTAGTTTTATGTTTGGTTAAAAGTTTTAAATCTCAATTTAAAACACAAGATTTACTTTGGATTTAAGCTGCAAATAACAGGAATATTATTTATCAGAAGCGTGAATATATTTGAATATATAATACATTTTATATTTTTGTCTCATAGATCAGCCAAGTGTGAACTAAAGTGACTTATCGCCTGATGAAGTAAACAGTGACCTATTTATGCATCCATTAGAGACACAACAATGCTGCCATTTATTTGATGGCATATTTGTGGTCACCTGTCAGTGGAGATCCTCAGTCTACTGAAATAAGTGAAGGTGTCTGTTTCACTGATTTAAACAGTTATTGTTTATGTTATTGTCCATTTAGCTTTAGGAACTGAGCATTTAGGGTAGGACTTGTTAGCTGCCCTCCCTTGCCCCCCGTAGAGCTACCACCTGCAAAAGAACTGTGTTCTGTTGATGTTTTGAAGATGTACACCATCTTTAGGTTTTAGTCATTTTTGAATTACCAACAATAAGAAGCTCTAAAACTTCCTTATCAACAGTAATTTCAGAAACTTTTAAGAGTGAATCTCTGCACTGCTGTCAGAGCTCTTCTGTGAATCTGATGTCACAGGGCTTCGACGTCACCTGTCCACAACAAGATACGTTTAGGACACTATTTCAGGTAAAACATAAATAAATAAATAAATATAAATAAATGGAATGTTCATGTTCCTCCAAAATTTTTCCAACTTTAAATTTATAAAGGTCTTTTTTTTCCCAATTTAACTTGATCTTTGCTCAGCATCTTCACACTGAATCTAAAGGAAACCAATTTTTTTTTCTTTTATGGCGTATTCTTCATTGTAAATTATGGACGGCTACACCAACAATCTGGAAGCATAGTGAAAAAATTGCCTGACATTGTAAGAAGTCTACCACACAAACCTTTATTTTCTTTCCCTGACACACATACACTCAGGAAAAAAAGCAACACACACATGTATCACAGCTGTCTGTACCACCAAACATATGTGACATACACACGCACACACATGTTCCTCCGAAGCAACATGGGATAAGACGGACCAGGAGATACAGTATCTGCAACAGTCGCTGCCGCAGCGGCGGCAGCACTGAAGCCCTCTCCTTGTTTTCCCCTGAGTGTTTCATATTTATTTTCCCTTTATATATTATTCAAGTTCAAGTAATTAATTCAGGATATCAAATCAAGATGTAGGAAATCAATCAAGAGCCTTTTTCAATCTGCCTTTCATTACGCTGAACCCCCGGTCCTGGCTGAGCCTGCAGTGGAGCTGGCCTGAACTTCTATAAAGACAGACTGAAACACTTACGTGGCATCCCGTCCCCTGGAGAAGATGACTGCTTCACTTCACAACGCCATGTTGAAGCACTTAGTCTGCATCCGATTGGGTGGTTGGAATTATTTTGTTTAGCACTGATATAAAAATGAACCACATGGCAGCCTGAGATCTAATGGCCCCAGTTTGATAATGACTTTGTACATACTGTAAAAGCAGTATTCTTAATGGGTTTGAAAGTTTGATTTAGAAAAGTGGTCGGTGTATTCTGTTGGATGGTTAAGTTTGATGTAGAATACTTTTGGAGAAAGACAACAACAAAAAAAATAGATTACCTTCTTTTCCTTTTATTCACTTAAACTATACTGTTTCAACTGAAAATTAGATTTCACAGCCAAGGACAATGAATAAATGCAGTGCATGAAACAAATCCTGTTTGAATACACTCCAACTGAAAAAATAGCATCTGATACATTTGTGAAAGAAGAAGCAGATTGTAGCCCGTTAAGTTAGAACACATGCTATTAGACAAAACGATCCCCAGTTGCCAGACGTGCATACGTATTCTCATCCTCTTTATGACCTGTCCACTTTCCCTGTCTGCAGTCACTGTGGCTGCCGACTTTATGGGAAACCCGCTCCGATCCCGCTCTGCTCTCAAGAATCAATAACCACGGTCAAATGACACAGAAGCACTAGATTCATCTCACCCCTTTTTAAACCGATGCTTTAGCCACATTTGATGCAGCGACGACTTTCCCGTCTGGAGGCAGACGCAATAATATTGTGGTAAAAACGTCAGTCAAATAGCAATGAATATCAGGGAGGAGGGAGGCATGTGGACAGGTAGTAGTGGGTTATGTGTGTGGGGTTGTGCGGTGCTGGTGGTTGGAGGGTGTAATTTATTGAAGGAAATGTATCTATATTCTCATAGAGCCACTGCGAAGCCGAGCTCTCCATCGTGGTGATAATTCGCGGTTGTTAAAGTGACACAGTGTTGGTAGGCTGGCCGAGGCGAGGAATGTGGGGGCCAGACCTGACAATTAGAGCTGTGTATATCACACACACTCTCAAAGGAGGGATGGAATAGCGAGAGAGCAGGAGAGGTCAGGACACACACACATACACACACACAGGACATGCACACATACAGGGACTTTTAAAAGCACGCTTGCGATGGCAGCAGTACACAGTGGTGGACATACTGTAAATAGAAGCATACAGTACATGCACTTTGGAGTAAGAGGTCAGAACAACTACGCTGTGCTGTACATGCACACTGACGTGTACACAAAGCAGAACATATGGCTCTCATTTGGCAAAGCAGAAGAAACAACAGAACAACAAAACACTTGTCAGGTAAGTGCGTAATTGACTTTAATTTAATTTCCGCTCACTGCTCATTCGAAGTCATGAGACAAATGTAACTGATAGCAAAAGAAAAGAAAAAGAAATTTGTGTGCATTATGCATTTGATTAACCATCGTTCTCTGACACTACCTCAGAGTAATATGATCTAATTGGACAACAGAGGGTCCGGCACGCTGTGCAGCACCTAATAAACAATTCAAGATGCCCATGCAGGTTAAAAATCTATTTCCATTCCCAATACACTTACAAAAACACACGCATGCTTAATACAGTCACTGTCTTTCTATTGAGCCTTTGGGTGCCTCATCGGACAACATGGGCCGAGGCGCAAAAACAAGAGTCGATACGCGTCTGCGATATGAGGCCGAATAATTGTTGTAATTAATGACCTGTGGGTATTAAGCAGAGCCATCTCATGGAGCTGTGAGTCCAACTCTGCTGCTCAATCTATCCGGTATCGGGAGCATCATTCACACTCTCAAAAGAGCATGTTAAATGATTCTGGAGTTTCTGCTGTTGCACAAAACGCTTTATGCATGATGTGTATCTGAATGTGCGTTTGCCCTCGTGTATTGCGTGGCACTACACTTCTGTGTGTGTGTGTAAATGCAGTGTGTGCCGGTGTGTTGTTTTCCGCTCACGTCTGGCCTCTGCTCCTCTGTGACACGCACACAAACCTGTCCAAAGTGTCTGAACTTATTCCATGTAAGAAAGCTGGAGCCATTAGCTTCCTGTGACCTTTACCACTCTTTCTCTGCCGTCACATTCACACGCTGCTTCGTTTGTGTGTGTGTGAGTGTGTGTGTGTGTGTGTGTGTGAAAGTCTGTGTTTAAACCATTAAAAAAACAATGAATTTCTACATGTTCATGCACCAAATGTCACCAATGTTTCAAAAACTAAATTCATTGATACACAGGTGTTGGTAATGTATTGTATGTATTGTGTGGGTGCATTTATTTGGTGTACATAACCACACACACACACACACACACACACACACACACGCACGCACATACTGGCATGTATTTGCAATGGATTTTCCTTTTCTTTTATTTGCTGTAATTGAAAAATAATTCAGGCAGCGTCAGGAAAAATCGATAAAGAATTAATGAAAGGAGAGGAGGAGTCATTAAAGGCAATAAAGAGGGAAAGCTTATGATGAAGATGGCATCATGGAGAGACACAGAGGAGACAGGGCCCTGCTGCTGCTGCTGCTGCTGCTGCATGTGTGTGTGAGACAGAAAGAGATTATGTTCATGTCACAGTATATGTTGCATTTTATTTCTTTATTTTATTTATTTCTTATTTCTCTATAAAATAAAATAAACAAAAGAAGCATGTATTAGAGCTAAAGCAGTGGATTTTAATATCATTTCTATAGCACACGTATTAATTAATATCAAGCGGTGCGTGTAAGGCACATTTTTATCACTAGATCCTTTAATAAAAAGGCCGTCCTTCCATTTCCACAGTATGGCCAATGTCACAGTCAGTCATTCAGAAGGGTAATTACATGACACTGCTACAGTAAAATACCTGCAGTCCCTTAATAGGATCTGAGCCATCAAGATCCAACCTTAAGCTTCCATCCCGGCCCCTACCACTCATCTGAGTGCCATAAAGCTGCCAGAAGAAACAATACTGCCTCTCTCCTCACCACTGAGGTTAATGGCAAATGGGGCTATGGCTGCCGGTGATATTGTTGGATAAATGATTATTGATTAGGTAAAGGTTGAGCTAATCATTAGGCTTCATCCATTTTACGGACTCTCTCTGTGACCTTTCTGCCTGGCCCTCTTGGATCACGAGGATTTCTCCATATGATGATTTGATCGCCTAGCGGGAGGAGAGGAAACAGAGACGGAAGAGGAGGATGGAAGAGGCGAGGAGAGGGAGAAAGCTAAGGCAGATCAGCGAAAGGAAGCTGCAAAGGAGCGAAAGAGAATGAGGAAATGAGTGTGCACATGATGATTTGAGACCGATATGGTCGACGCCCTTAAATACTTCACGTGTCCACCAAATGTGAAGCATGTTATTTTCTCTACATGCTCAATATGCTTTATTTTCATTTACAAACCATGCACTTGTTATTGGATTGATCTAGAGGGGCAACTTGAAACTCAGAGAGGTTAGAACCTTTTTAGCCAATATCAACATTTTGCACGTACTTGCACCCACAAACTACTAGACAATATTCCTGTGCACCTAATTACAACATGGCTGATGGAATATATGTCAACATATGTGGTTCAGGATTCAGAACAGTCATTAAGTTATGGAGTTTAAATTTTAAGTTTTAAATTCCATAACCCTCTGACATATTATTTTAACATTACTCCATGTTAAATAAGCGAGGGAGAGATTAATGATGATTTTATTATCCTGTAATTGCACAAACTATATAACTAATTTTTTTATGGATAACAATACCGCAATAAACATTGGTTAGGAATTGAATGCATTCACCTTGATGTCCAGATGTGATAGAATTTATAACAAATAACAAATATGATAAATAATAAATTACATGAAGTACGTAGTAAAATACAAAGTGAATATGAGGATTTAAAGTGAGATACGATGCGTTTTTGCATAACACATAACATTACATAAACATTAATGTTTATTTTAATGTAATAAAAATCACCCAGTGTGTCCACGCATCACCATTCAAAATCACTTATTTTATATTTAAGTTTAAATTCCAAATTGAATCTGGCTGTGCTGTTTTTCTATCGCAGCGTTCTTGAATTACAGTGTTTTCTATTGAGCTGGCGGTATAGTCTGAGCGTTGAAAACACTATAGGCAGAGTAAAAACACCCAATGTGAAACATCCGCTTTGAAACCTTGACATAGTGACAAGGAAATGCCTCGCTCCTAACAGCTCTATTTATTGAATTGTAGCGAATATTCCTGGCAGCGGGACTTTAACCAAACCCAGACTGGAGCTCACATCTGCACCTAATCAGCACGGGAGAAAACTCCTCTGTTCCTTCTCTGTTCCATTTGTTCACAAAGTCCGGTATGAGGAAAGTGAATGTTTATTTGAAGTAATACTTTACTCTGAACTACTGGATGGAAATATTTCTGCATGCAAAATCTGTTCTGGAGAATAATGATGTGATTTCTCCCTCTCCTTGTGCCACAATAACTTCACACCGTTGGTATGGATGTAAAACACCTACTGTACATACACCAGCTTGCTTACGCACATGCCATTCAACTTGCTTAATGTGACCTGAACCCCTGATGTTTTGTTGGATTTATTTAACTAATCATCATCATCATAAATCTGAGATTGGTGGTGATTTTATTGCCACACAACTGGAAGCGGTTTACATCATATAACACGTATCGCTGCATGTAAGATACAAAGGACATCACACACGTTTTACATCAGATCTTTATTTTTATTGACTTTTTCACAATTCTATATAACACTACAGGACGTAGTGAAATGCATTCACTTCATATTTAAGAATGTCGCCTGGACAAGCAAACAAACTGCTTCAGTTCTTTCACATATAAAACTGTCCAGCTTTCACATAAACAAGGTTAGTAGCAGTTATGGCATGGGCGATGGGAATCATGTCAATCAGTGATGCAAACCCATGCATGCATGCCAGAAATGAGCAGTACGGTAAGGACAGAGGCACACAGGTACATATAAGCAGTGCACGTAAATGAGCATTTACTGCAACCAGCATGCAGCTCTCAGCACATGACTGGCTGAGAAAATAATTAAAGATCGCCTATAAGGTAAGTTGTGGATAACTGAAAAAATGTAAAAAAAATAAATAAATAAATACCACAAACATACAGTAAATACACACACAGACAGCGTTTTCTTTTTTCTCTTGCATGAGAGTTAAAACAAACACAAAAGAAATAATTACTGCACCTGTGGGTGACTGTTCACTTCTTCCTTGGCAATAAAAGAAACACAACAAATTTCTTTGTCGGTGTCTGAGCTGCAGAGTCATCCTTACGTGTCTACGCAAGGACAGCCTACAAGAGAGCACAAATCAAATCACTAAAATTCTCAGAAACTATTTACAAATGTTCCGTTATCTCACGTTCTTACATCAGAACATTTGGCCTTCTGGTCAAACAAGACAGAAAATAGTTTGTGCTCAACTCGACTTCTGGAGGAGCAGGTCGACCAAGACTACAGCCTCCTATTGGCGAGGTGATGCCATCTGAACTGCAAAGCTTCTCCAGGTGATGTCATCTGGAGGAGTTTTTAACTAGAAGCAGAAAGATACTTTAATATAGTATCTAGTGAATGTACCATTCATATAGTCATTTCTTAATAGAAATCTAGTTACTGAATATTTCGGCTGAAAATAATGTCTGAACACTTTAATGATATGTTCAATTGCACTTTAGTTTGCTTGTCTAGCTTAGCTTGTCTGCTAAACCTACATTTCTATGAACCTAAGCTGTAGTTTGTGTTTTGAGTTAATGAACAAATTTATTTCCAGTCATTTTTAGTAAGCAGCCAATAATATGAATATTGTACAGTAAACATCAGCAAATTAGCATGTCATTGGCTTCGTTGCCATAGTAACATTAGCCTTTAGCACAGGGCAGATTGGCTAGTATAACTATAGACTTTTAAATAGAACCTAATTAACCTGATCAAAGTAACACAATCACTTGAACAAAGTTCTGTGTTTTTGCCTGTGATGTAGATTCATTAACCTCCTCTAAGGAGCTGAGCTGGCACACTACCCAGAGTGCAAAGACTCATACAGAGACTTGCTGATAATTCCAAGATAAAGCGATGTGATCTCATACTATACTGGTATAAATCTCTTCAGGCTATTTCATAGATGAAAGCCAATTCATCCACACTTCTTGTCACATGGCCATGTTTTTTGCCAAGAAAAGAAATCCTTCACATTCTGCTCCCCATCTGAGCATCGTCACTCTCTGTTTCCCTCGTTCTCTGCCCCTACGTATTCCTTTTTTCTCCCTCTTTTCTCCCTTCCCCTGTCTTCACCTCTCCTGCCCCTGCCGTCTTTCATTTAAATATTTCATCCAGTTGTCTTGCGGCTTCTGCGGCTTGCCAAGTGTCATCTAGATCCCAGAGCCCGACACTAAAGTGGAGCACGGAAGTCATTTTTAGAGGCATGTGTGTGAGAGAGACACAGAAAGAGAAAAGGAAAAAGGGGTGGGTTGAGAAGGAGAAGTGGCTTGGCCGGCGTCTGAAACGTCGGTGATGATAAGAAGTGAAAAGGTGGAGGAGACATGGGAGTGATAACTAATGTACTTCCTGTGTACTTCCTTTCTTCTCCTGTCAAACCCTTCTGCTGCCAACAATCCTCTCTGTTCTTCAGCCTAAAAGATATAACTGATGTGTTCTGTCTGTGAGAGTGTGTGTGTGTGTGTGTGTGTGTGTGTGTTTGTCTCTGGAGAACAGGGCAGGGGGTGTGGTCAGATCAGAATGTGTGAGTATGTCTGGAGAACAGGGCAGAAGGCTATTCAGGT
>OMLM01011568.1:0-19707 GCA_900302695.1 Helostoma temminkii | reverse complement strand
TCTCTGAGCTGTGAGGAGGGCGACAGCTCTGCTGGATGGACAGTGAGGAGAGAGACACGTGAAAAGAAAGGGACAGTGTGTGGATCTGACTGGGGAACAGTTGGTTCTTTCTGTAATATCAGTTGCACAATCGTCCCATGGGACAGTGGAGTTTACTGGTGTGAGTCCAGAGAGGGATCAACCAGTAGCAGCATCAACATCACTGTCACTGGTAAGATCAGACTGTGGAGTTAGTATTGATGAAGCTGTGTGGAAATGGATGAAATGCTGTAGTTTGTCTCTGTGTTGAGGTGGATCAGTGATCCTGCAGAGTCCTGTCCTCCCTGTGATGGAGGGACATGATGTCACTCTGCACTGTAAAACAGAGACCCCTCCCTCCAAGCTCCCAGCTGATTTCTATAAAGATGGCTCCCTCATCAGGACTGAGCCTACAGGTCACATGACCATCCACCATGTTACCAAGTCTGATGAAGGCCTCTACAAGTGTCACATCAGCAGTCATGGAGAGTCTCCACCCAGCTGGATCTCTGTCACAGGTCAGGAACTCAAAGACAGTTCTTCATCTAACCTTGTTGTGTTTCTTTGTAGTAGCATCAGGCTTGTATACTGAGTTAAAGAGATATAATTACTATCAACTGATTAGATGGTGTAGGAAGCAGCTTATTTAGCACCTGAGTTGGTGAAGGAGTTGGTCAGGCTCTACATCAGCAAGGTGCAGATGGTGGATTTACTCCAAGATGCTGCTGTAGGTATTGATAAACTATGTGGTTTGACACACCATAATGCGTAGAAACAGTTATTATTAGTTGTTATTAGGATAACACAACATTGTTAAAACCAGGGAGGAAAGAAGGCTCGAGCCACTTGCTGAGCACCAGATTCAATATGCAGAGTGTGGATTCTGTGGAGTAGCTCTTTACTTGTGCAGTGGTACTGGATCATAATAAGGTTTAACATAGTCGGCAAAGGGACTGCAACATGTTTATAACAGGAGTATAGAGCTAATTGGTCATTTTACAACTAACGTTTTAAGTAAATGTGCATTCTCTTCAGAAATCAAGCACATTCTTTGCATGTACTAATTTTCACCAGTGTGATTTTTGGAAAGAGTCTAGAGGAGCAGCACTATTTGCAGATGATGTGATGCCATGAAACATACTATGAAGTGGACAGTATAAAAGTCAGCACCTCCCCATCTAAGGCCATGCTATCCTGTTAAATGTCTTTGTGCATTAGTTAGAGTAAGACAGAGTGTGATACTGAGAGGTGAACTGTCCCATTGTCGACGGTGATGTAGTGTTTTAGTTTATCATTCAGTTGTTCCACCTTTAATCATGCAGCTCTGAATAATTATCTAAAGATTAACATAATATCTGCAAATGAATGAGTTTTCCTTTTAAGGTAGCTGAAGTCAGTGTAGAAGATTAGCTAACAAATACAAACAAAATACAACAAAATCAAACATACAAAAATTATATAAACAAAATCATATTTTCTCAGAGTACATATTTGTTCAGGAAGCCATTACATATAGCTGATTTAATTAAAATGTTTCAGTGGCTTTAAATATATTTATATTTACTCCTTCAATAATTATTGCTGCTGTCTTCAGGGAAGCCCACCACCACCACCACTATGACACCTCGCCCTACATCATCCACTACCAATCACTCCTCCTTAGCTGCTCCTTCAGTGGCTCCATCTTTTCCTTCACTCTCAGTGTTGTGGTCCATCCCTTCTGTTGGTGGTGTGGTTCTACTGGTCCTACTGGTGAGGCAGTGTACCCGGAGAAACCCTAAAGGTGAGACACAGATTCCTGAACTTCACACATACTGTAACATTTTAGATTCGATGAGATGTTTTTTTATTATAATTTTTTGTCATAAAAGTTTCAGTGAACATGTATTGAACTAAAGTCTACAGTTTAAAGTGTAATTACATTTTATTGAGATGATGCATGATCAACATTTTAGAAATGATTTGAGCACATTGAACATGCTCTATAGATCACAAATCACAAAAATCAGAAATCCCTAAACACATTTTGGTCTCAGCTCTGTGTGCTTATTTAAAGTGATTAACTTTTTAAAAAATTTTTCTTTTCTAGATGGTGGTTCATCTTCACGGCGCACAACAGTGAAAGCATCAGAAGATGTTGATTATGAACAAGTAGTCATTGTGCCAAACACCATCAAAGGTAAAGCTGCTCACTTTTGACTAGAGACGTTTTCAGATTATTAAATGATGCCTACACCTCCACACAGTTCAGTTCATCACTAACTAATGCAGTGGTACTGTAATCTGGAGCTAACAGCTAATTCAATATAAATGTCAAAATGAAAATAGACGTTTTGTGTTTAGTGATGGTGCGTTCCAATCACATGGATGAAATTATTCAGTTTGCATTTCCAAAGCTGATAAAATAATTCAGCTTCTATTGTTAAGACTTTGATTAAGGCCCAGAAACACATTGGTCAGAGAATGATAGCATCGTGGTTAGAAGACACCAACACTGACTGTTTATAGTGAACAGGAAACACAAACACTGTGTGGATTTCACACATTTGTTTCCCACGAAGAAGCAAGAGTCATAACTCCTACAGCTCACCCCTACAGCAAATGTTTGCTCAGGGGAATTCTGAGAGCTAGGCCTAGAGACCTGGTGTGGAACAAAAATAACACCTGATAAAGATACTGCTAATTTTAACCACTTTATTTACTGACACCTCATCAGAAGCCACTGATGGTGAAACAGAAGAAAAACAGGTGATACAGATCAGCTCAGTAAAAAAAACACCATAAAAGAGAAAATACAAAAGAGACGGTGGATTTGTCGTAATTAGTGACTGAGACAGCAGGAAAATGTGTAACGACAGCTGATGAACTGATAACATCCATCAAGACTGACTGATTACTGATACTGTGTCTCATTTAAAATTAACTCTGTGTGTTTGTGTTCAGAGTTTCCATCAGAGCCAGAGGTTATCTACTCCTCCCTGAAGTCGAGCTTCACATCTTCACATCAGTCTATCTGCTGACGACCTTCTGCTTTTTGAATCCTAACAAATGAACTGTTGTTTTACTGTGTGTATGACCGCTTTTCGGCTAGACCCTCTGAGAATATATGTAATGTAGCAACCATGTAAAATTGTTGAAAATAAATTATTTGAATGAAAGCAGTTGATTGTAGTTTCATTTTACTGCCACATAAATAAAAGTTCATTCAGATTATCCCTCCTGCATGTCTGAATAATGAGCTTTGACAATTTTAAATTAAAATGTATTTGTTTTAAATTTAAAGTGCTATGTATTGTAGTGAGAAGTGCAAAATATGAAAGCAGAAACTGAAAATATCTTTGTGATTTTAACCACACAGTTCTCACAAAGCATCACGATTTCTCTTGCTCAGCAGTTTCGCAACAATCAGACGCAGAAGATTTTAGTATGAGAAAGTCCCACCTCATGGTCCAGTCTCCAGCTTTCTCCTACAGATTTTAACTTTAGTCTTCATCAGCCAACAAAACCTACATGTCACTTCAGAAACATTCAGTATGTTAATATATTGAATATACATTCAGTGCTTTCTGATGAACTGTTATTATCCTGGTCAGTTGAATGAACATGTTCCCTTTCCTCTGATTTTTCATTTCTGTGAAAGATCAGATTAGTTATCAAGGATAATGTAGTGGAAACCAAAACCATGAAATGGCATCAAGAGCAAAGACAACCAAGTTACATTTAGGCACAAATATTAGATTAAATGTAATGATATAATAAATAAATGTTATTAATTTAAAAAAAAGGCAGTTTTCTTTATTATTTCTCATAACATATCAGTCCCTTTGTGGACATGCCCATAGATCTCATAGCAACACAGGTACCTTTAGCATCATTATGAAAGGTTGGAGGACTAGACAGTCATCAGTACCTGAAGATCTGGGAATGATTAAGGGCTGTACTCCAGTTATCATTAATAGAGTTACTTTAATAACATTGATGTTTGTTCTTATTTTAGTGCTTTTATGTTTCGAATTTGGCTAATTTCTGTCATTGTAGTCAACAAATCACGCAAAATAACCAAATAGTATTATGGATATTTTTCATAACATTCAACTTTTAAAACCCTCTACCCAAATGCAGTGGCCAGCATTATCCTTAAATATATGCAGACATAATATTGGAGAACAATAAAATAAAACTATTAAACCTTTACTTATGCAACATTAACGCTAATTAGTCCTTTGTCATTTTAACTGGTGAAACTGTGTAAATTGAGAATAGAATGATTGAGAGGTTTCTGATCAGCTGATCAACTCTTTTAGCAGGACACTGGTATGAATCATTCTCTCAAATGTATAGGTTTTTTAAACATCCTAAAGCCAACACAGCGAAGGCAGAAAACAAGAAGCACACAAATAACAAACCAAACTATGAAATATACACACTGGCGTCCTCTGTCCATGTTTTCTCCATCCCAGGTGTGTCCAGATGTGTCTCCTCCAGCTTCAGTTTCTTCAGTTGTGTCTCCTGCAGACAGAATGAGATGTGAGGTATCAGTGTCAGGTAGGTGATGAGTGAAGAACACAACAGAATCCATTTCCTCTTCAAACTCCTGTCAGACATTATCTACTGCACTTTGATCACATCACTCATAGCAGCTGTTTTCTACAAAGTCTCATCAACAACATCTTTAGAAAACACAAACATCTGATCTGTGATGTTTCACTCTCACATCAACAACCAGGAAGCAGCTTCACTCTGATCCAGAGACAAACACACACTCACACACACTAACTCACCTGAGTCTGAAACTTCCAAGTTCACATTGTGCCTGAGCTCAGAGCTGCTTCTCTCTCCGCTTTTTGTTGTGATGCTGCTGATGATTTGACACTCATATGTTCCAGTATCACTGACAGTGACGTTCTTCAAAATCACAGACACGTCTCCTTCCTTTATATCAGGATCTCTCAACTCCACTCGACCATGAAAATACGGATGCTGGTAGTTTTTCCAAGACTGCCCATCTCGGTAGAAGAAAACATCACCATCTGACTTCAGGTCAGGTCTGATCCACTCCAACAGTCCAACTGAAGCTGTGCTGGGAGCCTGACACTGAAGAACAACATCATCTCCTGGCTTTGCTTTTACTTTGTGAAAGTCTGAATAAAAAGAATAGTAACACTTTTAAGTCTAAACCTACTGAGAGGCAGCTCCTACTGACTGCTTATCTTTCTTACTAACGGTTATAAGTTTATAACTCAACAATTCATTTCTTACTTAATACTTATTTACCATACTTAGTCTGTTTAAAAGTTAAAACACCATGTCAAACAATAATTTGTGAGAAATTATTAATTTATGACCTTAATATATGTTTATAAAGTGCAATTACCTAAATGCATGTTGGGTATTTCTATATACTTGTATACTTAAGTATGAGTGCAAGTATACTCGAAGCATACTTAGACTACTTAGACCTTTATAATTGTCAGTTTACAGCAAGTATACTTAAATACTACTTTGTCTAGTATACCTCTGATAAGAACATAAAAAGTAAACTGAAAGTATAGTTGTTAATTTTTAATTTAAAGAACTAAACTAATAATATACTGGATTATATTTATTTTTCATAAGGGTTGCTAACCAAATAAAATGTGTTTTAAGTTTTAGACTCTTAAGAGCAGGCTTTGTTTGCTTTGATGGTACTTTTTAACACTGTTTTGTAGTAAATAATTCCATGTGTGAAAGCTTACCCTCAGATGCCAAAACATAGATCCACAGACATGCTAATAAAGCCTCTGATAACCCAAATGTAGCCATGATAACAAAGCAACTGATCTGTGAAACTGGAGCTCAGAGACTGTTTGTGCAGTGACTCTGCAGAATTTAGTCAAAGCTGCAGCAGATTGGCTGATCTTAACGCTCAGATTGTTATCAACAGGATACAGGAAACTGTGGACTGCACAGACTGTAGAGGACTGGTGCAAATATTTAGTACGACAGAAACATACATTACATGTTAGGCAGATTTTTAGATTCTGAATTACAGCCCAATTAAATCTACCATCCATACACCCATTTTCTGAACCGCTTAGGGGTCACGGGATTAAATTTACCACTTATCAAAAACAATGCCAATCTAATCTCATTGTCAGCTGGTCATCGAACTGTCTCTATCTACCTAAATTGAAATCCACTGATGTTTCCACCATCCCATACAAGTGTACAGCACATCTAGAGAAACAAGTAAAACCGGCATAGCTTAAACAATGGACACACTCTGCTGCTTGTTGTATAAAAACAGGCAGCACACACACAAACACACAGCTTACCTCGAGAAGCTGAACACAGTGTAATTAATAGAAAACCCACAAATAAGCACATAGTAAATAGAAGAAAGCAGTTGCAGTGTTGCTGCTCTTCCTTTCTGATCAAAATGAAAAAGGTGAACAGCTTTTGAACTGACCAACTTTTGGTTTCCTTTTTTTGTTTGTTTGTTTATTTTAAAGTAACTATAGCAATCACAACAGTTTGTCACTGTCTCCGGCCTGGCTCCCTGCTCATGTTACATATATCGTCATTTCCTGTCTGTGCTCTCTCTCACTGGTTTATTCACTGACTAATCAGCCTGATCCATAACGTGTGCTCCTCTTTTTATAAGCAGGTCTGTGGCCCATTCCTCTCTGCCAGATCATCTGCTACTGTTACCAGAAAACAACTTAACAGCCATCTCTCTGTTGGTCTGCCTGCCTTTTATCACCCTGATCTGTTTTTGGACCTGAAATCCTATTCTGACTCTCGGCTGTGTAGGTCTGTGCTTCTAATCTTTCTACCTGGACTGTTTAACCCTAACCCGACTTCTAGTTTTGGACTGAGAATGGAAACTGTTTATTGGAAAGTTTGGATTTATTTGGACTCTGAGGCTGCTCTGTAATCTGCACCTGTTATCTGCTCTGCACCTGTTTGAACCTGTCATTAGATGTGATCCGCCACAGGGGTTCCTGACCTGCTATTGTTTATAGTTTGTCATTTGGATCTGCTTAACCTTACTGCCTGGTCTGCTAATTAGCATCTCTGTCTTTTCCTCTGGACCTCACACTGATTGTGGAGTTGGATGAGGATTGTGGACTGGCTTTTTTTGCAGTGTGTGTATGATTAACTTTGTATAAAGTCACTTAGTAGAGTTCCCAGCACTTGGAAACTCCTGTACCAGTAGATCATCCACCATCTTATCACCTCAATCATCCGCACGGATCATCTCCTCTCCACCTACATCACCATTACAGATACTTACCATTCTGAAGGGTCATATTCCACTGTGAGAAAATACAGACATTTTTACTAAATCAGTTGATACATTTTTATCAATTAATTCTCCTTTCCTGTGTACATAACCTGACTGCCAAAAGTACTCACTTGTCCACTCCTTGGTTCCAGTGTGCCCTCACCTACTCGCACCAGTCTCAAGAGTTTCAATAAAACCTTTTAAATCCATGTTGCCAACTGTGAGTTTTTAGAGTCCATTCTGTTCTCTGCTTTCATGACAGAATGATCTGACACAAGCATGGACTCGCTGGCAGCTGGAATAAGGGGGACTAACATAGAGGGCACTCTAGCTACTTAAGCTCAGCAGTTTGACACTCAACAGCACCGTTCAAAAACTCACTCAGCAGCTCACCCATGTGAAACTTCCCAGTTCAAGTCTCCAGCCTGTCTATTGTAGTGGTTACAGAATATACCCAGACAAATCAATATAATTCAATGATTAATTGGCCAGACCAAGGTGTTGATGCCACAGCAGCCATTTGGAGTATTTATCCCCACTGACCATTGTTCTTGAGTGCTTCTTTTGGCAGACACTCTTTTCCTTTCCCACAATCTCACTCAGTTTCTGTGACAACAACAACTACAAACAGTACAAACAGTCCTACCTAGCAACCATTATACACAGGTAGTAGAGACATCGAGTACTCTCATCCTGCGTACCCTACTAGTCTTCCAAAGTTTCCAAAAGTTTCTTTTGTCATGTCAATTCCGTACGCGCTCTGCTCTTTCAGGCTTGAACAAGACTACATTGTTCTGTATCTAGTTCATGGTGGTCTCTGTGAGTAAGTCAGAAAATTGCCAAACCTTAAATGCACTCACTGAAATGGCTTTTCGGATGAACAAAAACATATCACTAGAAATGTTTCCCACGTTTGTTGTCCAGTTATTGAATCTACAAGGCAAATAACTCATGAAATCTGAAAAATCTGAATGCATGCAAAGGGGGAAAAAAGTGAAGCTTCAAGAACAACTTATTGTTTGTATTGTGGAGGAACATGTGCAACTGCTCTATTTAACAAACTTGCTGTTAGTGTTGATCTTTCTTAACAATAATAAAGTCAAAAAGTTTGAACTGTATTGTGGGTCTTGTTATGCACCTGACTCCAACTCTTAATGGTAACAGCTGGTGATGTGTTTTTCATGTAAATTAGTTCCTTTCTTTGTTACTGTTTCTCAAACTGAACAACACTGGTGTATTATTAAGCAATAATATTCATTAATAACATTTAATTAAAGAGATCACACACTGTATATTCACATAGACTAAAAACCATTAACCTTGAGAGAAAAGGAAGTGGGTTTAATTATAGGATGTGAGAATGTTTGAGCTCATGTGACTTTCTGGAACAATGAAGAAAACATGTCACTTATCACCTCACTTTAACGTTTTACAGAGGAAATAGCACATCAGCCAAGAGGCGTCGATCTGGGGTGTGAATGTGATGAAGCTGCTGCTTTTCTGTGAACTGAGTACATGTCAACAGACAGTGGGAATTTTACACAGGAGTTAACAGGTGCAGGTTTTGATATACAGTATATTACAAATATTCAACAAGTCATCCATGTTGGATGTCATAATTTCATCATTAATCTCTCTGACGGACAAGTCAGCTGTTGTCGGCTGCGCGTCTTTATGACTGATTCACCTGTTATCAAGGAGTCAAACATAATTCAAACACATACTGCCTCTAACAAATCATATATTTAGTGATTTAATAAGAAAATAGTTGGTGTTTGTACAAATAAAGCTGATTTGAAGATGAATACTACGGAAAATTTACACTGAAACTCAAATATCATTACTGCCTGCAAAAGAACAATCGTGTTGCTGCCATCAATTAACAGTCGTCAGACCAAACACGACAAGAGGAACACCAGCTATTTGTTGTGTTCCCATCATGGACAAAAAAATAAGGTTTCATTTCAATTTACAGCATCAAGTGAAGACTTTGACATTATTGTGGACCAGAAATAACTAAGGTTGCAAGTTAGTTGCAATTTTTTTTGTTTTGATAGCTCTGTCAAAAGAGTCAAAAGGTTGGGCTCACATAGGAATCACCATGTTTTTTATGGAAAGATCCATGTCTTCAGTTGTGGTGTCATTATTGCCAAAAGGTTTTCTGTAATGATCAGCCCCCTTTTAAATAAATAAACTTACATTAGCAAACATAACAATAGTAGTGGAAGACAGTATTAATGTTTGCTGAGAATAGACCTCTGTATGTTTGTGTAAATATTCCTTATGTAAATCAGCTGTTTCCAGCTATAATAGTCATTTACGATATTTACAGTGTCTATATTTCTGATCAGTTTGATGTTATAAGTGTCCACACTTTCCACTGGTAGTGCATGTTAGCACTGTGAGATTTTTTTAACTGCACTGAGCTGTGTAAAATCCAAAGAATAAACTCTGTGGTTGTTTCGTTTCCTGTTTCAGATAAATGGTCTCTGATCTACACGAAGTGGTGAAGGTGTTAAAAAAAACAGAGACACTTATATCAAAGCACCTTATTTATAGCAGATGGTTGTTGGGCCCCCCTTTTCAGACTTTCTCATTTTGACCCCACACTGTACAGTGACACATTGCAATGCATTCATAGTGCTGTCATAGCTGACCCATCTGACCCTCCACCTTCTCTTTTGCAACTAATGACAATCAGAAATACAGTAATAATTCCTCACAAGATCCATTAGTCTTACAAGTGTGAGTTGGGATGAACTTATCAGCAGATCATGATAATACAAACAGTGAGAGAAGCAAGACCCACTGATGTGGCTTGTGGCCACAGAGCTGTGAAGAACCTACTGATGGTGAAACAGGTAGGCAGGTCATAATGAAAACCACAAGAGATGGTCAGAAAGATATAATTTGCTACCATTTGTATCTGAGGGCAACAGAAAATGAGGCCGGAGCACGTGTTCACACATGCAGACAAACTGAAACTGTGACACCAGGTTCACCAGGCAGGGTTACACAGCAGCCACAGACCAAAACAATAAAATCAAAACAAACAGGCATACAACTGGATGAGGAACTTTAAAAATCTGTCAGGAAGCAGATGAAGTGGGCTGGCAGACATGATGTGTGGAAAACATATTTAAAGGTGCATAAAACAGACAAATGATATTAGCTGTCCACAGACATATTGCAATGATATCTGCTCTGTGTTAACTGGTCCCTGCACTGCAGCTCAGTAAGAACATGAGTTACACAAAGAGTGGGGGCCTTGTTTGGTGAAAGTCATTGGGCATAAAAGGTTAATGGATAATAATTAATAAAACAGACAAGTCAATAAGAAAGGAAACAAGAATACATTTAATCTAAAGTTTTTGTTTCATGTAAGTAATATAAAACAGGAAAAAGATGTAACGTTCCTTGTTTACCAAAAAGAACTTCATTACCCACAATGCTATGGAAAGAAGTAGGCGGTACAGGAGTTCTCATGCTGCAGAAAAAAACTTAGCAGGCAGTTAGTGTTGCTGCTGAGTAGGTGCAAGCTCTTTTATGTTATGACTTAAAACATATAACACCTTCATTTGTTCACTAAAGACTGTCTGATTTTAAGAGTCTTGTTTCATCATTGTGATGTAGATGGGGAAAGCTACAACAAAGAGCGAATTTAAAACATATTGAATGTATTGCTTATGGATTTGAACTCTAATATGAGAAGGTATGTAAAAAGTATGTGTAATCTGATGTGATACATTAAATCTCTTGTCCTCTTAGCATTGTTACACCCCATTTTTAATCACCTCCTTCACCTGCATGCTTAACTTTTTAACAATATTACTATACTAACAAACCATACCAACAATACTAACAGTCCCAACATAAAATACATTTAAAAATCAGGAGCAGTCTTAACTGATAAAGTTTCTTCATTTAAAATAAATTGCAGGTTTCTATCTGTGTCTTTTCCAACCACGGTCTGGTTCTTAGACAGATTTTCATGTCTTTGACCTAAAAAGGAAAACAGGTACCAATTAGAATAAGCAAGTTATTCATCCATATAATTTCATACAGTCTCATTAACAATGTAAACAGAAATTAAATGCACCTCAAATTCGCTTAAGAAACAATAAGACATAAAGCATTTGCACATCTGATCGCAATTACAAAACCTTTGTGAATATTCAGAAAACTAGTGGGAGGTGAGAAGATTTTAGCTGCAGCTCTCCTCCCTGGTTATAGGCAAAGTGAAGTTGCTGTTAGTTGGTGTTGAATGAGAACCTTACAACTTGGGTCTTCTGCACCCTAAACCAAATTCCTATTATAATTATCTTAGACCTGTTTGAACAGGGTAAGACTGAATCTTACTGAATACTTGTTTATTTATGCCCAACAATACTTAGTATTAATAGTAGTTTGGTATGAAATAGTATGCGCAATTTATATGTACACCACCAGAGGGCGTCCACTATTGTGAGCACAGATGACGCTGGGGAATGCAGCGCTGATGCATGTGTTGTTCCCTGCAGATTTTAACTGTTTTATCAAGGTAAATACTTAAAAAAACTACTATAAAATGGGATGATTGCAGCAGCAAAATATAAGGTCAGAAACATTTTGGAGAGCTGTTAGACTCTAATATTGTTGCATTCCTTGGATGTCGAGACCAGAGCCTGACCAGTGAGAAGTCTGTATGGTGTCAGGCCCAAGTTAATGTGTGTTTAAACAGATGTACTGAGCAGTCAGTTTTTTGTCAAATGTCTGCATTTATTGTGCCATACATTGTATACAGCATGTATGCTTCTGATTTGCCGCTGCTAATTAAGATGCACTCACGTGAGGACATTGGGATTTTATATATACAGTACCTATAAAAAGTATTCACCCCCTTGGATGTTTCATCCTTTTATTGACATTATAAATCAATCATGGTCAATATAAGTTGGTTCAATTGACCCGCTTCAGGTCAGTATTTAGTAAATGCACCTTTGGCTGCAATCATGGAGTCTGTGTGGCTAGATCTCAGTTAGGTTTGCGCATCTGGACAGTTTATAGTTTATATCATTCTTCTTTGCAAAACCATTTAAGCTCTGTCAGGTTGTGTGGGGATTAGGTGGGAACAACCATTTTCAAGTCCATCTACAAATTCTCTATTGGACTGAGGTCTGGGCTTTGACTCGGCAACTCCAGAACATTCACCTAGTTGCCCACTAGACAGACCACTGTCATTCATCTTACCCTCTACCCTAACAAGAGGCTGCCGAGAAGCATCCCCACAACATGATGCTGCCACCACTGTGGAGGGAATAAAAGGACCATTTTAGTCTCATCAGACCAAAGAACCTTCTTCCACTTGACCATAACATCTTTCACAGGCCTTTTGGTGAATTCAAGTTGTGATTTAACATATGTTTTCTTTAACAGCGGCTTTCTCCTTCCACTCTCCCATAAAGCTTTGACTGGTGAAGAGCCCAGGCAACAGTTGTTGTATGCACATGTCTCTCCTATCTCAGTTGCTGAAGCTTGTAAACTCCCTCCCACTGAGTATCATCAGTGTGTTAGTGGCCTCTCTCACTATTCTTCTTGCACAGTCACTCAGTTTATATTCATATTTCTTCCATTTCTTGACGACGCGTTTCACAGAACTCCAGGGGAGATTTTCTTGTATCCATCCCCTGACTTATGCTTTTCAATGACTTTTCTCTGAGTTGCTTGGAGTAATCTTTTGTCTTCGTTGTATAATGGTAGACAGGAGTACTGATTAACCAGTGACTGGACCTTCCAGACACAAGTGTCTTCATACTGCAACCACTTGAGACACATTTACTGCACTCAGGTGATCCCCATTTCACTAACTGTGGGACTACTAGCACCAAATATTTGGACCTCTGGTGGATTAGGTCAGTTATTTTTAAGGGGGAGAATATTAATGCAGACACTGATTTCACTTTACATATTTTTTAAGTGACGTGACTTTTTAAGTGGTTTTTGATAGATTCATGTCAAAAAACAGTTTTTGACATGAATGAGTTATTTCAATGATTTATTTTTATTAAAGTCGCCAACTTATATTGACCATGACTGAATTATAATGTCAATTAAAGGGTGAAAGGCACTGTAAGTCAAGGTGTGAAATTAAAGACACCTGTCTTGGGAAGATTTGGGAAGAGATCTACAGTTTCCAAAATCATAGACAGCTGTTGTACAGTATGCAGCACAATTTAGTTTACACTGATTAAATGTTTTATTCTCATATTACTATGAGATTAC
Source organism: Helostoma temminkii (assembly GCA_900302695.1). NCBI lineage: Eukaryota > Metazoa > Chordata > Actinopteri > Anabantiformes > Helostomatidae > Helostoma > Helostoma temminkii. Next base: position 6,161 of record OMLM01011568.1, on the reverse strand, counting down.
TAAACTCATTAATAGATGGGGTGAAAGAGCTGTCTGACGGTGATGCTGCTTATTCTGGTGTTGAACATCTAAATGATAAAAATGTATATTTCAGCTGACTGAGTGATGGTGTGACATAAGAGCAAAGTCAATAAAATATAATACAAAAATATCACTCAGCTGAGTTTTAGTGATGTATAAACCAGAAATATATAATTACTCAGCAACTTTTCTCCACTAAATTTATCTGACACATGTTCTGCATTTACTTCACTCACCAATGTCTGTGGAGACTGTCGGTCTGCTTATCCTAAAGATGCTATAACATCCTGCTTGTTTCCAGACACAAACATACTCTGTCGTCAGATTATAAATAATGTATAGATAGAAGAAACTCCACATCAGCATGTAGCTAGTCATTTCAACACACTTAAATTCTGCTCTGTATATTATAATAAGATTATACAGTATACACCTGTCACTAAATGATGAGTACTACACAGTGACTGTGCAGATTTTAACAACCTAATGCTGATCAACTGATGCATCTGGTGCCAGCTTCTGAAAAAGTTTCAGTCTCCAGAGCTCTTTAAACTTTCACCTTCAATAGACAGGTTTTACATAAACTTATCTATCTAAATTTGTATATTGTTAAAATTTAATGTGAGGAACAAAAGTTGTAATTCAGAGTAGTGAGAATAAAAATGTAAAGGATGATTACACTTGCAGATGTAACGTTTCATCAATATCCGGCCTCATCTGGACTCATTTAATATACTGTATATGTATTAAATATGAATTTATTATGCTGCTATATAACCAATTTCAATGTTTTCTTTCTGACTCAGGCTTAGTTTCAGTTTCAGCCTCACTTCTCTAAGTGCTCATATGGAAATCAAGTTCTATGTACTGAGTTTTTCAGTCCATGTCTCTCTCTGAGGTCAGATCTGTGTCTTGTTCCTCTTCTCTCTCTTATCTGTGCTTCCAGTAAATATTTTCCACACATTGTGGTTCTCATGAGTGATTTGTCTTGTTTTACACCTTCCAAATATATTTTTTTCACAACATAAGCATTTAATAAGGATTCTAATAATTCATGCTGGTACATGAATCCGTCTTTTGCTACTTCTGCTTTTGAACTACTCATCATCACCTGGTTCTCTTAACAGTCTCCTTATGGTTGGAAATTAATACGTTCATTTTTGTGACAGGATGCGACCAGTGATGAGAAATAACTCAAACTGAAGGATCCAAACACAAAATGTAATTAATCCAAGTCACCATGTTGTTTTTAATGTCACATTTTAAACTTCTGGCTATATCCTCCAGAGAACCAGCCTATTAATTTAGGTCCTACATTGTGGGCATTTGTTTTCGCCTCTCAGTTCCTAGAAGTGGACTGGTCTTTAGTTTTGTGCAACATCTAAACTAAGGTGTCATTTCTCTTTCTTAGAGACTTTGCTGCTGCGCAGACATCTCACAGAAGGTCAGTAACGTTTTACACACTCAAAGTATAAAACTAACTTGACCTGACTTCACCTCTCTCTGACGAGTTTATAACTGCTCACAGTATGAAGGCTACTTCCCTCTTCAGACTATCCTCACAACAGTTCTCTGCAGATATAATGTATCATTGCACCCAGTTTATTATGGCTGTGCCTGCTGTAACACCACTCACTCCAAATGCTAAAGCTAACCAATGTGATCAAATGCTGACATTTTATGACATTACATTCAGCTTTGCTCCTGCTATGTGTCATTAGAACAATATTACAAACTACTGTATTTGTTTCGAGGTCAGATAACCATGCACAATAAGGCAAAATAAGGAACAGCTAAATTAGCACAGAATGAGACATTTATGCTTGAATGTTTTCTGTATGAAACTCTAAGAATAATTACGCATTAGCTGTGTCAATTTGATTTCCTCCAGCTTCTTTGACTGTGAGTCCCAGCAGCTCTCAGCTGTTTAAGAAAGACTTTGTCTCTCTGAGCTGTGAGGAGGACGACAGCTCTGCTGGATGGATGGTGAAGAGCAATACAACCAGAGAAAACAGAACACAGTGTCGAGGTTAATGAGGAAAATCAGCTGGTCCTTCCAGTAACACCAGTGTAACAGCCACATTGGACAGTGGAGTTTACTGGTGTAAGTCCAGAGAGGGATCAACCAGTAGCAGCATCAACATCACTGTCACTGGTAAGATCAGACTGTGGAGTTAGTATTGATGAAGCTGTGTGGAAATGGATGAAATGCTGTATGTCTGTCATGTTATGGTTAGAAGACACCAACACTGACTGTTTATAGTGAACAGGAAACACAAACACTGTGTGGATTTCACACATTTGTTTCCCACCAAGAGTCATAACTCCTACAGCTCACAGTGTGTGCTGCCAAGTTAATGCAAACGTTTGTTCAGGGGAATTCTGAGAGCTAGGCCTAGAGACCTGGTGTGGAACAAAAATAACACCTGATAAAGATACTGCTAATTTTAACCACTTTATTTACTGACACCTCATCAGAAGCCACTGATGGTGAAACAGAAGAAAAACTGACATTTTACTGACACAGTAATAACAGAGCAACATGATTCATCCAAAGTAGCATTTCTGTTCACCTGATGAATATAAGCCAATGAATATAGGCTCCCATTTGATTTAGCTCTGTTTTTGGTCTCCACCAACTCCTGAGGGAAACGTCTGGCTTTTAGCTGCTAAATGCTCCACCATGTTCCTCAGCTGCTGAGCAGGTAGTGAACAGTGTTTTTCTAGAGCTTCTCCTCTTTCCTTTCTTTAAAGCTGCACAATCAGTATTTTTAGCTATATTATTATAGCAGCTGTATTACTGACATTAATACAAATTTTAATGTAATGTCATCTGATATTACTACAAAGTCCACTCAACATCCTTCAAACCACATTAGACTCAGAAATAATCATATTCTGAGCCCATTTATGGAGCAGTAAAAATTTGTACTCTGGACCTGTTGGACCATAGGGTCCAAAGAGGGACAAAGCTTAAACCAGAGACTTGAATTTGAAAGAAATGAAAATCAGTAAGTTGCAATGGCAGATTTTGGATTGAAAAGTGGACTGTGAGGCTTTAGCACGCTGAAGGTCACTCTACAGGCTTTAGTTAGTTGCTGTTCTTGCTGTTCGTATTGTCTAGACCCCCAAAAAGAGGTGATCTCGATCAGAATCATTTAGCAAACTCTGGTGCGGTCCTCCTGGCGAGAAAGTGTACAAACATGGCATTGTGAGGACGTGCAGTGTTTATAAACATTTGGGCGGATTACTGTTCAATTAATCTCATGTAACAAACAAACACCAACCCACTTAGCTTAACCTACATCATAAAATTGTATCTTCCATGTCACAGAAACGGTAAAAGTGCAGAACACAGGATGTGGGAGATACTGGACTCTGTACTCGTTCTCCTTTCCATACACTCACTCAAATGACGTTTGTCATTTTACCGGTGAAAATCAGTAATGTTTGTGTAAATTCAGAATAGAAGAATAACTGACCAATAGCCTTAGAGATTAGCAAATACAGACATTTGCAAACTGTCCACTGCATGGTGGTTTCTGATCAGCTGATCAACTCTTTCAGCAGGACAAGAAATTATTCTCTGAAATTTATAGGTTTTTTAAACATCCTAAAGCCAACACAGCGAAGGCAGAAAATAAGAAGCACCCAAATTAAAAAAAATAAATAAAAATATGCACACACGAGTCCTCTGTCCAGGTATCCCCTACTTTGTCCAGTGGTGTCTCCTGCAGACAGAATGAGATGTGAGGTATCAGTGTCAGGTAGGTGATGAGTGAAGAACACAACAGAATCCATTTCCTCTTCAAACTCCTGTCAGACATTATCTACTGCACTTTGATCACATCACTCATAGCAGCTGTTTTCTACAAAGTCTCATCAACAACATCTTTAGAAAACACAAACATCTGATCTGTGATGTTTCACTCTCACATCAACAACCAGGAAGCAGCTTCACTCTGATCCAGAGACAAACACACACTCACACACACTAACTCACCTGAGTCTGAAACAATAAGGATGATGTTGCTGATGAGCTCACGCTTTCCTTCATATCCAACATGACATTCATATGTTCCAGTATCATTGATGGTGACTTTCTTCAGAATCACAGAAACGTCTCCATCCTTCATCTCTGGATCTCTCAGCTTCACTCGACCATGAAAATACAGATGCTGGTAGTTTTTCAAAGACTGCCCTTCTCTGTAGAAGAAAACATCACCATGAAGATTCAGGTCAGGTCTGATCCACTTCAACAGTCTCACTGAAGCTTTGCTGGGAGCCTGACACTGAAGAGTGACATCATCTCCTGGCTTTGCTTTTACTTCTTGTGGATCTGAATAAAAACAGCACAGAAGACTTTAACTTGTTATGCTCTTCTTGTAACTTTTAAAGATGTTTAAATGTTGACTTCAAGTTCATTTTGTCAGCAGAAATCATTTAACACGTAAAGCTGTGAAAATTCTGTGAGGTTTTGCAAAGTAAAAAATATTGTTGTTTTAAGTGAATTATTATTGTTATTATTGGCTACATTATTCTTGATATTCAAAGATGATCTGTAAATGAGGACATACAGACAGAACAGTCCTGTAATCTCTTTAGATAAACATCTCAATCTTCAGATCAGAGATTCTGCAGCTTTTTTATTTGATTTTTACTATGTGTATTTTACTAGTCACTGCTCATTTCTACAGAACTCTGAGGCACTAAGTCAGCATTTTGGCTGTTCAGTCTATTAGAACTAAACTAAAATCACAAATGTGTTTTAGTGGTAGTGTTTTTTCTATTAACACAACAAAAGTAAGTTTAAATAAATTATAATTGCACATTTTCATGGAAACAGGGACATGTCTAAGTAATCCCCAGCTTTTAAACAGCAGCGTATATGCTGCTTAAAAGCAATACTCACCTCCTTGTTTTCTGTAATAAAAGATAAAGATAAGGTTTGTATTAAATTTTATAAATAGGCCTGTTCATCTGTGACCTGACTTTAGATGCTCTAGGGCAGGGGTGTCTCAAGTCCTCGAGGGCCACAGTCCTGCTTGTTTTCCAACAAGCTCTGCACTTACAGCTTCTGATTGGCTGAACACACCTGATCCAGGTAATCAGCAGAGGGTAAGGTAGGGAGTTGGAAAACAAGCAGAGTGCTCTAGGGCCTTTAACTGGTGCATTTCAGCATGTAGTAAATTTTATGTAGTGACTGAAATTCATCAGTCAATCACAAACACTACAGTGTTTACCTGGCATTTACTTTATTTTCACATACATACTGTTTACATGTTAATGTGATAAGAATTAAATTAAATACAGTTGCAAGAAAAAGTAAGTAAACTGAGATGAAGCAGTTTTATGAGGACAAATGGTCCAGAGTTTCTCCTGGACGTTATGCAAATCTAATCCACAGTGTTACAGTGTTTGGTTAAAGTTATTGCTGCTAAAGGTGGTTCAACCTGTTATTAAAACCCTGTTTAACTCACTGTTTCCACTATGACTTTTTGTGTTTCATAGTTCAACAAAAGGCAAGTGACTGACCGTGACTGTTTGTGCTTTATCAACAAACTACCTTGTGTATAACTCCATTTTAGTGTACAGCTCATACTTATTAATTAATTAATTGCATTTTTGCATATTTACTTAGATCATGTTGATGCTGAAGACATCAACACTGCAAAACTTTGCTAACAAAGAAAACTATGTTTGAAATTTTTTGAGTCTACCATTAAAAGTAAAAAAAACAAGGTTTTGTTTAGTACATAATTCCATGTGTGAAAACTTACACAAGGACAGTAAAACAAAAATTCACAGACATTCTAATAAAATAGCCATGAAAACAGAGCAACTGATCTGTAAAACTGTAGCTCAGATCCTGTTCATGCAGTGACTCTGCTAAATTTAGTGAAAGCTGCCGGTGATTGGTAAATCTTAGCAAACATATTGTTATCAGCAGAAAACAGGAAAATGTGGACTGTACAACCTGTAGTTGACTGGTGCAAATAATTATATTTAATTAATACATTTACCACATATCACAAACATTGGCATTAAATTCCACTTTTAATCTCATTGTCAGCTGGTCATCTAACTGTCTCTATCAATATAAACTGAAAGCCACTGATGCTTCCACCATCTCATATCAG